>OY755246.1:46696337-46733298 GCA_963576725.1 Azorinus chamasolen | reverse complement strand
GTTTATGTTTTTGTATCTACAGTATAACCTGGCTTAACCTTTCCCTGTTCTATATTATTCCAAATTCCAATAGGCCTACCTACTGAATATTCATGGACAAAATATATATAACGAAATATGGAAGGTGGAACATTGTAGCCATTTTAGAAACTAAAGAAACAGATATTTCAAACTCCAATAGCATACAGAGCAAACCCTGATCAGACGGCTCCTATAGAGCCGTCTGAACTGGTCTACTCTGTTTGCAAATGCGTGAAAAGGTGTTTAAATGAGGGAAAGGGTTAAAGCGGCCTCAACACATCAGAACGTGGTCAAATTATGGGTCTGTTAAGGCAGGTGGTTGTTTAATGCAGGTCCTTCTATCGGAGCTTTCTGCATTACTTTTGCCCTGCATTAAGTAGCCACCTGCTTTTTAAGTCGCCTATATTCAATGAATGACCATTTCACCATTTCCCTGTTCTATGTTTATTTCAAATATCAATACCTACCGAATATTCATTAACAAAATAGTTATACATTGTAAAGAAATATGGCAAGTGGAACATTGTAGACATTTTAGAAAGTAAAGAAACAGAAAATTCTGTTAGCAAACAGAGCAGGCCCTGATCAGACGGCTCCTCTAGGAGCCGTCTGAACTGGGTCTTCTCTGTTTGCAAATGCGTGAAAACACGTTTATATCAGGGAAAGGGTTAAGACAGGTTCAACTGCATATTGATTACCAACAACTTTTCAACGAGCGGAACCTTTGACAATGGACGAAAATAGCCCCCATAAGAAGACTCGTTGTTGATTTGATTTCCTTCCGCATACTACGGGCCAATCAGTAACAATCTTTGTAAACAATGTGGACCAAGATGAGACACCGAGTAACTCACAGTCTCACCAGGATCCAAACTATTTGACATCCTGGTTATGTTTTCTGTAAGAGAAGGATGAAAGTCCGCTTCAAATCTAAATTGGACGACTTTCTGTGGACGAGTATATTATCAGCATATACAATGTACTAAAGATTTTTTTCCCCTAATAGTGGGTAAGAATATAATCGAAATTAACCCTTTCCTTCAAATAAACGCATTTTCATGCCTTTGCAAACAGAGTAGACCCAGATCAGACGGCTCCTGCAGGGGCCGTCTGATCAGGATCTGCTCTGTTTGCATTTGAAATTACTCTAGCACTGACTCTACAATTTCTACCAATACCAAAATACCACGTGAACATATTCCATTATAAAAATCATCTAGAATAAATATTCAGTCATAATATCAGTATTTCTTACAAAAATATTCAACAGGGAATGGGTTAATTCTTTCCCTGTTCAATATTTATGTAAGAAATAATGACACTATTAATATTAATAAGCTGATTTTTATGATAGCATATGTACACAGGATCTTTTAGTATTGGTAGAAACTGTAGAGACAGAATTATTGTAAATTCATAAGCAAACAGGGCAGACCATGATCAGACAGCTCCTACAGGAGCTGTCTGTTCATGGTCTACTCTGTTTGCATATGCATGAAAGGGCGTTTATATGAAGGACAGGGTTAAGATAACTTGCGATATGTATACACCCACACATCATGTGCACTGTACAGTAACGACCCTGACCAGTCATCCGTGACATCGCTGTGTTTGATAATTTACCTAATGAATATTCATCAAAAAACAATTGTTTCATGAATATTCATTATGTGATTATCTTATGGCACATGAATGCAGGGTTCATTGGATATGGCATGAACTGTACAATCACGTCTATATTATATAATAAGCAAACAGAGTAGACCCTGATCAGACGGCTCCTACGGGTCTACTGGGTCTACTCTGTTTGCAAAAGCGTGAAAGGGTGTACCAGGTATGTCTATCAGCTCAACCCATTCCCTCATATTGACGGCTTTTGACGACTCTGTAAAAGTCACTTTGTGAAACCATTGTGATAAATAGAGCATTTGCTCCTATAGGAGCAAATGCTCTATCTATCACAATGGTTTCAAACTACAAAATTCTTTAAAAAAATCCTTTTCTCTAGTTAATGCTCCTTTTCGGTAGATTTATTCAAAGAAGGTGTATCTAAAAATAGCCTATGAGGTACATGTAATGGGTTAATCAGGGTATAGACTTTAATTCCTAAATATATTCGTTGTACAGTAGAACCTGTTTTAAGCGACCCAATATTGACTGTGCACCGGAATATTAAAAAGCAGTTTGTTGCTTAATACAGGTAAAATATAGGAGCTTTTTGCAATATTTTGACCTGTATTAAACTACCATCTTTCTTACAGTCCCATAATTAGACCACTTTTTGATTGTCACTTAAGACAGGTTCTACAATCTACCATGATGCACGGCTTCGTTTGGTAAACACTCCTTGCATAAACAAAGCTCGTCGCATTTATAACTTTCAGTATAAATTCTTTGAAATGTTTCCAACTTTCAGTTCTGTGAAGCGAGTTACGCATGGTTTGATCCTTTGAATGGTGGGAAACGAATGTACTAACATTACAGTTTGCAAACAGTGTACACGCATATCAGAGGACTGCTAGAGGAGCGCTCTGATCAGAGTATACACAATTTAAGAGTTAAAGTTCTCTTGCAAAATAATAACACCCTTTTTTATACCATATGGACTCTGCTGTCAAACACTAATGGACCAAGTCACTTCGAAAATCCACCATTCAAAGGTTTAAACTTACGTATAAATTCATTTAACTGCATGTCTCTCAAGGTAATGTCACATACATGTTTACATGTACAATCGCTTAAGTCATTCCTACACTATTTTTAGACAAAACCTCTATAATAAATCTACCGAAAAGGAACATTTACTAAAACAGATTTTTTAGAATTGTGTAGTTTTGAAATCATTGTGATAAACAGAGGATTTGCTCAGGCAGCAAAAGCTCTATTTGTCACTATGATTTCAAAAAATAACATTTACAGAGTGGTCACTATAGGAGCGGATAGGTTAACCTTTTCCCTCATATAAATTAACGTGTTTTCACGCGTTTGCAAACAGAGTAGACCCAGATCAGGGTCTGCTCTGTTTGCTAATGGAATTAGACATGTTTCTATACTCCTTAAAATGGCTACAATGTTCCACCTTCCATATTCCATTATAACTATTTCGGCCATGAATATTCATTAAGTATTGACCTTTGTAATAAGAATTGAACAGAGAACGTGTTAACTCAATGAATATTCGCGTGCATAATGGCAATATGAACACAGACATTTCAGGTCATGCCGGAAAATGTAGAATCAGACTATAACTGTTATTGCATGCATCTATAGGCATAGAGTTGACCCTGATAAGACAATTCCAACAGGAGCCGTCTGATCTGGATCTACATCGTTTGTAAACACGTTGATTAACGTGTCTTTCGGGCATTTGCAAACAGGCTAGACCCAGATGATGTGATCAAACGTCCCCTATAGGTACCGTCTGATCAGGGTCTGCTCTGTTTGCTAATGGATTTTAATAGATTTGTTTCTTACTTTCTAAAATGGCTACAATGTTACACGTTCTATGTTTCATTATAACTATTTTGTCTATGAATATTTAGAGGGTATCAAAATTTGGAATAAACATAGAACAGGGAATGGTTTAATCAGGGTCCCCGTTTTTGTCAAAGTGGAACGTGGCGACTCTTGGAGAGATTCGGTGTACATTAGTATACCGTTATGCAGGGTTCGTTTTTGTAACCCTTTGCATAACCCTTTCCCTCATATAAATGCGTTTTCACGCCATTTCAAACAGAATAGACCCAGAGTCATGGTGAAAATCATACTTAACCCTTTACTCCATAAATACGCATTTCTATGATTTTGCAAACAGAGTAGACCCAGATCAGGTGGCTCCTATAGGAGCTGTCTGATCAGGGTCTGCTCTGTTTGCTTTTCACATGAAATACAGTAAAACCACTCTATAACGACCACAAAATTACATCAAGTATTTTGTGTTAAAGGCAGGTGGATGCTTAAAGCAAGGTAAAAGTAAAACAGAAGGTTCCTATAAAGGAGCGTTCTGTTTTACTTTCACCTTGCTTTAAGCAACCACCTGCCCAAAATACCAACTAATTAACACAATTTAGTGGTCGTTATAGAGGGGTTTTATTGTAGATCCGATTCTACAGTTTTTGAGAAAGCAACAAACATCCCTTGAAAGGTTTACATTATAGAAATGCTGATAATAAATGTTCATGACGTCATCATTTCTGACATGAATTTTCAATCAGGCAAAGGGGTAAACACGGTAGGTTTTGTGGTTATTTATAGCCTTCAATTCTTGGAAATGTTTATGAAATATTCTCAACTTTCATTTTCTGTGAAGTGATTTGCCCTTGGTTTAGGTTAGATCGTTGGTTAAAATTATATAGCCTATATCATTTGAATGGTGGCACAAATATACAGTAAAACCTCTCTAAACCGGACGTTAAATTTGGTATAGATATCGGTCTTGGAGCTTAATGCAGGGTGAAAGTCATGCAGAAAGCTCCTAGAGGAGCTTTCTGCATGACTTTCACCCTGCATTAAGCAGCCACCTGCCTAAAAGTATCTTAATTCTTCTCTACTAGAAATCCGGTTTAGAGAGGTTTTACTATACTGATACATGTATTTGCTAACAGAGTAGACACAGCTCAGAGTGCTCGTGTACTGTACTCTTGCAAATTACACCCATTTCATACTGAATAGAATTTGAGGTAAAACAATGATTAAACAAATTCATTTTGAATCTTCAGCATTTAAAGGGTTAAATTTAATGATGATTTATGTTGTTGAATTTTATTGAACTGTCTTGTTTGTTTATGATATAATAGATATGATTGTACAGTTTTCGCCTTGGCCAAAATATTGCCGTGCTCGTGTGCTATTATATTAATATTCAGGCAGTAAAGGGTTAAGGCTTAACCTTAAGGAAATCAAGCTCCGCCCCTGGCGACCATTTTTTGAGATATGAAGTTAAAGGTCATTTTAACGATTTTGGTAGTGTCACAAGAAGACAATTCCTATCAAATACCATTCAATTCTGGTATTGGAGGTGTTTAGAAGATTTTTCTTTTGGGTGCCATAGTAACAAGAGTTTTACAAATTCTTTAACAATTTATATTGAGCATGATACAAAAATAATTTCTTTAAAGTATGGTTACATTTTGCCTTGTGGTTTCAGCGATATCGTTTTTTTAAAAAAAAATGTTGACAGATGGACGGACGATCGGCGATCACAAAAGCTCACCTGAGCATGCTCAGATGAGCTAAAATAGTCTTTAATATACAAATTTCAGGAAAAGTTATTTCAAATGCTTATAACGGTAATAATGTAATCACTAGTCTTGTATCCAATCCTCGAAATGAGCAAAGCATCACCAAAACCAGCCATTAGGCTTTGCAAACAGTGTAGAGCTAGGCCAGGCTTTGGTAAATCACCCCTCACACCCTACTTGTGTAGAAACAGGCGATAATCTACAGTAGAAATCCTCCCAACCAGGATATTATTAACTTATCAAGGAACATGTTCTTTCTTTTTAGGCAGATGGCTGCTAAATGCAGGGTGAAAGTCATACAGAAAGCTCCCAAAGGAGCTTTCTGTATGACTTTCAACCTGCATTAAGCTGTTGCCAGTCTGAAAGACCAGTTTTAACATCCAGTTTAATGGGGTTTTACCGTTACACTGTTTTTAAAGAGTCAATATTATTAAGCTTCACTAAAAAATATATACATTGAAGTAAATCAATCACAACAACAAAAATCTTTGCATTGATTTTTTATTTATGATTTTTATTTACTAATATGATAACAATTTTCTATAACTGGCATGTTAAAATTAGAAGAAATTCAATAAAACAATTTTAACTCAACATATTTCGACCTATCTTCATTCACTCCCTCTCATAACTGTTAATTTCCATACCCCTTTGAATGTGAGAAATGAGAGCACCGATATTTACAGTGTAGAGTGCTCCTAAAGGAGTCTTGTAGGGTCTGCACTGCTTGTTCATCATTGGAAACATTAACACATTACCCCCTAGTGACAAATTGATGCGCATCTATAAAATTCACATTGAAAAACCATTGTGATAAATAGAGCATTTGCTCCTATAGGAGCAAATGCTCTATTTATCACAATGGTTTTAAGCAACAAAATTCTAAAATTTTCATTTTCTCTAGTTAATGCTCCTTTTCGTTAAATTAATTCAAAAAGGTTGTGTCCAAAAATAGCATAGGAGAGAATGAGTTATTACAGAATAGTGTCTGATATAAGTAAACTTTCTGCTTTATCAACAGTTATTTGTGTTGTCACTAGCCTTTCAACAGAGGCCCAGACAAGAAAGGTAAACTAAACACATCACTACCAACCATATGTTGTGACCATGTCAGATGTTCGTATTTGAATACATGTACATGTATGCATTTATCTATCGATCAGTTTTCAATGTTCATCTTTTACAATTTCCAGCAGTTCGGATACGATGTGAAAATTAAAACATTTTCAAGAATAACATGTTTATTCCTTCACTAAAGTTTACTCTATGTTGTGACCACTCTTTAGAATCATCTCTTAAAAGTAGTCGCAACATTAAGTACGCACCTTTATCTGTTTCTCCGATTTCTTTTACCTGATAGAGACAACTTTATAAACAGAGCAGACCCAGATCAGACAACTCCTAAAGGAGCTTCAGATTTGGGTCTAATGTTTCCTGATTGAAACAATACATATACAATAAAACCTCTCTATAACGACCACTAAAATGTGTTAATTAGTTGGTAATTTGGGCAGGTGGTTGCTTAAAGCAAGATGAAAGTAAAACAGAACGCTCCTATAGGAGCGTTCTGTTTTAATTTCACCTTCCTTTAAGCATCCACCTGCCTTTAACACAAAATACTTTACGTAATATAGTGGTCGTTATAAAGAGGTTTTACTGTACGATTCTAGTTTCGTTTTTGGCCAAAATTGTCAACATGAACCACAAACAGTACAGATCCAGATATCCCTATAACATGGATCCACACTGTTTGCAAGTTCCACTTACTTCCCACATTCAAATGGTTAATTTGTAAAGACATCAACAAGCAATTTTCAATTAATTTGTTTTCCTGGATTTCAATGGATTAATTTGTAAAGATATTGAACCAGGAAGTCATACAGGACATTTTCATTCAAGATACATGTATCCCGACCTAGTTCCTAATAAACAAGATTTGTATACCAGACTGAATCTAATAAACAAGATTTGTATACGAATTTGAATCAATGTGACTGAATATCTGTATATTGTAAAATTAAAAACTTTGCCGAATAAGCAGAGCAACTTTATACAATGCACTTTTAGCCACACTAATATTGCAATTCCTCTCAAGCACTTTATATCCAGAAGTCCAGATAAGATGCAGATAAGATTTCCAAGAGAAACTTCTTTATTTCTCGATTAAACCCAATTTTTGACCACTCTTTAGAATCGTATTGAAGAGACAATTCTAAAGAGTGGTTGCAACATAGGGTTTGGTCGAGAAATGACGAGTTTAGTTTTTGAGTACACACCTTTATCTGTAGCTCTGTTCATATACAATGTGAATAAAGTAACAAAAAGAACCAGTTGGCCATAACCCTTTACCTGATATTTCACACCTTTGCAAACAGAGCACAGTCAGATCAGACCGCTACTGTACTGATTAGGGTCTGCTATGTTTGCTTCAGGAATAATATGATTCTACAGTTTCTGTCATGGCCAAAATATTCTGTGCTCATAGGCCATTATATAAATGCAATTAATATTGATATTCATAGATTCATTTCTTTTTACATGAAATTGAATATTTATCAGGTAAAGGGTTAAACTATAAGGCTGATGTCAGCTTGTAAAAGTGCATTCAGCATTTGCAAACCTATATCAGCAACAGTTTACTGAGGCACAGCTAACATGCGCAAATCAAAACATTTTTAGGAACAACTCTTTTATTTCTCCACCGATCCCTATGTTGTGACCACTCTTTAGAATCGCCTCAAAGGGACACAACATAGGGTTTGGTGGAAAAATGACACCAATAGAACCGGTCTTAAATGGCCAACAAAAATGTTTACTTATGAGTCTGTTAGGCAGGTGGTAGCTTAATGCAGGTCATAAGTAATGCAGAAAACTCCTATAGGAGCTTTCTGTATTATTTTTACCCGGCATTACCCCATTACCTCATAGGCTATTTTAGATACAACCTCTTTGAATAAATCTACCGAAAAGGAGCATTAACTAGAGAAAAGGATTTTTTTTATAATTTTGTAATTTGAAACCATTGTGATAAATAGAGCATTTGCTCCTATAGGAGCAAATGCTCTATTTATCACAATCGTTTCACAAAGTGACTTTTACAGAGTCATCAATATGAGGGAATGGGTTAAGCAACCACCTGCTTTTTTAAGACTCCTATGTTCAAAAAAGGAATGGCCGCTGAAGACAGGTTCTAATGTACTTGTGAAATAACGTGTTAATATTCAAACTGTATGCAAATGACATGGGCTAATATCTTCAAATTTGGCATAAAAACAAGAACCCTGACAACGGATTCTATCAAGCAAAAGCATTTTGCACCTTCATCAGTAACACATTCAATGCATGAAAGTAATAAACTTGAGAGAGTAAAAGAGACCGAATATTAAAACACTCCAGGTGAATACACAAAACATAACAGCACTGTATGCTGATGACAACGCTTGCCAGTTTTGAGGGGTGCATTTAAAGACCATATAACCCTTTACTCCGTGAATATTCATGTAACAAATAATGACATTATGAATATTAATTAGATTGATATAGTAGCACATGGGCCAAGGATGTTTCGGCAATGGCAAAAACTGTAGAATCATATCTATATTTTTATCATAAGCAAACAGAGCAGACCCTGATCAGACAGCTCATGTAGGAGCCATCTGATCTGGGTCTACTCTGTGTGCTTAGGCATAGAAAGACGTATATATGGAGTAAAGGGTTAACTACATGCATTTAAACATGCAATAAAATTTATTGCCCCTTACCAGATTGCAGTCACTTTAATGTTGCACAAATGCTTAATGTTTGACAGGGAAGACTGCACTGATGTTGAAACTGACAAAATGTCGGTTTTTGTTTGATGACAAAGCGCAACAGCAAGGCTACAACAATACTCCGACTTTATCTTTATATCCTTTACTCCATGAATATTCAGGTCAGAAATCATGAATATGAATTAGATAAATTTTATAATGGTACGTGGACATGGGAAGCTTTGGCCTAGTAGAAACTGTACAATCATGGTTTCATAAGCAAACAAATAAGACCCTGGTCAGAGAACTCCTACAGATACAGTCTGTTCTGGGTCTTCTCTGTTTGCAAAGGTGTAGAAAGGAGTATTCATGCAGTAAAGGGTTAGAAAACACATCAACTAAAAAATGAATGAAACTAAATAAATTACTAACTATGAAGATATATAAATAAATGCACTTCCTCTCTTTGATAGCATGTAATAATATCATGAGCAAACAGAGCAGATCCTGATCAGACGGCTCCTATTGGAGCCGTCTGATCAGAGTCTACTCTGTTAGCAAATGCGTGAAAAAGCGTTTATATGAAGGAAAGGGTCAATACTGCAACTACAGCGCATCTGCAGTACAAACCAACTATTTACTGAATAAATTATCAAACTAAGGCAAAGAAAAGGCTGTGTAATATCAATTAGAATTAAAAAGATAGAACCTGAGGTTAAGGTAAGTAAAAGAGTCATACCATGACAACAGCTATTAAAGGGTCTTTACAAACAGTGAAGCCCAGAGCCTATCTTGTTCAGGGTCCATGCTTATAAAGCTTTTAGTTGAGTCTGAGTTTCGTTCTCAGGCTTTTGATTGGTCAGATTTGAGTTATCAAGCTTTTGATTGGTCAGATTTGAGCCAAAGGCTCAAATCTGACCAATCAAATGCTTGAGAACGTTCTCAGACTCAACTAAAAGTTTTATAGGCATGGACCCTGATCTTCCCCAATCTCTTAACCCTTCACCTGTTGAATATTCATGTCAGAATAAATATATCATGAATATTTATTACATTAAATGTTATAAGAGCACATGGACACAAGAACTCTTGGTCATGGTAGAAACTATAGAATCATGATATAAACATTTATCATGTCATAGGCAAACACAGCAGACTTTAATTAAATTAAACAACTTTTACAGGAGCTGTCTGATCGGAGACTACTCTGTTTGCAAAGGTTAGAAAGGCGTAAAGGGTTAACACTGAAGGCAGATATTTCATATCATCTTATATGGATCTAAATTGTGGATCTGATTGTAACAGCTATCACAAATCTACAGTAAAACTTCTCTAAACCAGATGTTAAAATAAGAATCAAGGCTGGTCTGTAAAACAGTTGGCAGTTTTCTGCATAAGTTTCACTCTGCAGTAAGCAACCACCTAAATTGTACCTAAAAAGACATAAATATGTCGTTATTAAAATCCGTTTAGAGAGGTTTCACTGTAAAACTTATAATGCAGTTATAACAGTAATACATGAAGTCCACAACCTAAAGCATGGTGTTGAATAAAATTTAAAATTTCAAATGATAACCTATTTCTTTTTATCTTAGGTACGCTTACAAGCACAAGCTTGCTAACACGCCGTTTGCATTCTCTCCCTATTAACAAACCTATCTTTTTTTTAAACACACAACATACTCATCTAGTAAAGCAGGTGGTTGCTTCATACAGGAATCGAGGATGAAAGCAATGCAGAAAGCTCATGTATCACTTGAAACAACAAAACATTAAGCAACTACCTGCCTTTAAGACCCATTATAAAGACCTCTTTTAAGCTGTTACGGAGAGCTTTACATGAACAAGATTTAGAACACATTGCCTCTTAACCCATTCCCTCACATTGACGCATCTGTTTAAATCACTTTTTGAAACCATTGTGAGAATTAAAGCATTTGCTCTATAGGAGCAAATGCTTACATGTATTTATCACAATTGTTTCAGAACTGCACAATTCTAAAAGTTTCCTTTCTTCAGTTAATGCTTCTTTTCGACAGAGGTTGGGTCTAAAATAGCCTACAAGGGACTGGGTTAATCCATTACTCCATAAATATGCTCTTGTATGCCTTTGCAGGAGCCGTCTGATCAGGGTCTGCTCTGTTTGCTTATGAAATTATATAGGTATAAATCTATAGTTTCTGCCATGGCCAAATTTCCTGTGTTCTTATGAATTCATGCCAAATTGTCATGTAATATTCACTTAATAATTTTCTTGCATGAATATTCATGGAGTAAAGGTTTAAGTTAACAAAATGCTTTTGATACTTTAGCAAACACAGTAGACACACACGGCTCCTGATCAGAGTCTGCTGTATTTGCTTGTGGGATGATATAAATCTGTTGCTATGGTTTCTTCAATAGCCAAAACATCCTGTGACAGTGTGTTCATGTAACATTATAAAAACTCAGCTAATAAATATTCATGCTGTCAATTTTTCTTCCATTAATATTGATGTTATAAAGAGTTTAAATGGCACTGAAGATTACAGATGGTCAGTTATGTTGCATCTTGCTCACAATTGTAAATCATCATTTACAATGTCATGAGTCTGTGTCAAATCTCTGTGCATATATTCTTTCCCTGTGTTTGTTTTCTAGAATCGGACTAATTGTCTTGTCACCGTCGGTGATTCTTCGTTGGAAGCGTCCACGGTCTCTGGCTATTTCCTCCCACGGACCTTTCCTGGCAGCAGCGTAAGCGTATGACCATGCCACCATGTGGTGCACTGTCTCAAGATGTTTATCCTCAGAAAACTGAACCTGAAACACATATATGTAAATGAATTCATTGTGAAAGTCAGTCACGAAGGATAAATATAAGAGATTTCCTTCATACAAATGCTGTTTCATGCATTTTCAAACAGCAGACCCAGATCAGATGTCTCCTGTAGGAGCTGTATAATCAGGGTCTGCTCTGTTTGCTTATAAAATTATAATAGATCTAACACTTCTGACTTTGAATTATACCAATACCAACAAGAGTGTTCGGAGGAACACATGTGTCACCTGCTCGCAGCTGACAAAAACTTATTGTTAATATTAAAAAGGGGAATAACTCAAAAAATATTGATGCTAGAGTTGTGGCCCTTGTGCATGACACTTCCTCTAATCATGCTTGTTCCATGTGTGAAATTTGAAAGCTCTATAATGATTAATTTAGAAATGACAGCCAAAAAAAGAAAGTGTGACGGACAGACAGACAGATGGACAGACAGATGACGGAAAAGTGATCCCTAAGTGACACACTGCCTCTCGCAGTATGAGTACTGGTATACATAATTCCATTATAAAAACTCAGCTAAATAACATTCCTGACATCATTATTTCTTAAATGAATACTGAACACAGTGAACAGGGAAAGGGTTTAGCTAGGTTGACCTTACAGTTACTGGTATTACTGAAATACTATTAAAGTCATCATTTCTCAACCAAGCTCCATGTTTTATACTATATCAATCCTCTCTTTGAGATAATTCTTAAGTCACAACAGGGTTCAGTGGAGAATTAAAGGAGCTTTTCCTGAAAAAATGTTTTATTTTACGCATATTATCATTTTATCTGAGCCTTTGAGTTTGAGCCGTTCTTTAAAGTTCATACCTTCTTCGCTGGTGAGTTCTTTTTCTTTGTCTTTTGGTCAGAGTCCATCGATATGCTCAGTTGCCAGGCAAGGTTGACTGCATCTAGGGTGGAGCAAGGAGGAGGTGTCGTTTGTTGAATGGAACACATAACCTCAAGGTTAAAAAGACCAAATGGACTTGTGAGAGGACAAAACTGAGGGGTATCCTCATCATCATCAACTTCTAGATCACTGTCAGACCAGTCGGAGCTACTGTCTGTATCACAAGGCAAGAGGAATGAATGTGAGCCACTCTGCCCGTCATCTTTGTCAATTCCAAGAATAAAGGCCACCGAACTAGTAGGATGCTTAGCACTTTCATTTTCAGCACTTTTACCTTTAACATCATTCGGGTGAATTTTCTGCCGTCGTCTTTTCTTTGAAGAAGGACGACACTTCCGACCATTGTGAATGTTTCTTATATAGAGAATTTGTGGAAAAACGCTACACGCTTTTGATTCTGCATGTTCTGATTCATTTTTTTCAGTAGTATCATCATTAGCACCTTTTGAATAATTCTCATCTGTCTTCTGAGGTACATGAACATCTACTGATGCTGATTTATCACAAGACTGCTGAGACTTTTTCTTTTCATGACTAGAACGAAGGCTTTCTTCAGTAGCTTTCTGTACATCCAAATCTAGTTCCACACTAAGCCAGCTGTGCATTGAAGGGCTGCTATATTCACCAGATTTAGAACATCCTTTTGAGGTTGCATCATTTTGAGCTGGCGAGTTCTGTAGCTTACTAGTAACATCAAGCTGAATAGGAATGACATTTGCACTTTTATTTTCATACTCAAACCAGTCACTAACAATATCAGTTGTTTGTGGAATATCTTTAGATCTTGGCATATCGTCTGGTTGAGATTTAATATCACAGTTTGGTATCTCAGACTCGGTCTTTATTTGAACACAGGCTGGTGGAGGAGACTTCATTTTCTTCCTACTGTTAGTGTTACTGGTTCTACTGGAAATTTGTACAGGACTTTCAATATTCTGACAATGTTGACGTTTCGCATTTTCCCATCCCTGCCTTTGATTCTTGCTTCTTTCAAGAAGCCTAGCATTATAAGGAGTCAAGTTTGGGTCAATTCTGGCCCTTCCATTACTACAAGCACTTTCTGTCATCAGACTCATCTTCTTCTTCAGTGGAGGCGGAATGTAAGGGTCCGGTTTGGATTTCGCAGAAGCACAATTACTATTTACAAATGTATTCTGAATCACACCAAAAATACTGCTTGACACAGGCACGGATGTAAACATACCCGTATTATGAACTGGCATTTTGTCTTTGGTTGACAGCCCAGAATTGTTAGTATTACTATTTGCAAATGAAAGACTGCCAAATGCATTTGAGTCCAGAGACCCTGAATGACCCAATCCCATGGCAGGTTTTGGGCAGTTCAGCTTTTTTATATACTCCAAAAATGTTGTGTCACTGTCACTACGAGCCAAGTCTTGTCTTGATTTACAGTTACAAATCCCTTCAATATATGATGCTGCTGTACCGAAATAGGAGTTTGCTGTATCAAGCACAGTCGACATGTTGAGACCATCAAATAGACCTTTCAAAGACAGTTGATTTTGACTATTTCTTTCTTCAGAACCAGTTGGTTTATTTCCCGACTTGAAAACAGAGGGTGACGAAATTTCACCAGTACTGTCCAAACGTAGAAGAGGGGGCATTTTGCGTCGTTTTGAGTCGCGTTGACACGCATTTGAACGAGCCCGTTCTGAGAACAATTTACACGAACTCATTGTCTAACACAATTTATAATTTTAACTACCACATTTTTATATTATATTTCACTCCATATTTTTATGATTACAGTTAAAACCAATGTCACATGGGGGAGATCCTCTAGCAGGCATACGTTCGGCGACACACCGCCAATTTTCAAACCACTCAAATGTCAACAAATTCTGGTCAATATCTCGCCACTGATACACTCTAACTCTTGATTCCAATTCGTTCACAAAATATTTCTCAAAATTTTCACTCTGTAATTCTCTCTTCGTTTCCATCATTCGGTTTTAGAACAAAATATTGGTATACATTTTCTTGTTGCTTGGTGTTGTTCTCTAAATATTGAAATGTGTAACGCGCAAGCGGAAGTGAACTAGTTTTATGTCATTTCCGTAAACAAAAAGAAAATAGTTCTAAATTATTTATTTCAATTATCTTCTTACAGTGAATTTTAGAAATGTCCGAAGATATGTTATAGTATGAATAAATGTTTTGGTGATGAATACACAAAACAGAAAACGTTTTCAATCGGTATCTGTTTAATTATTTAAACGCGTAATAATCCTATTTTCGCTTTGAAAGTCAAGGTCGCTCGATTGCATCAGTTTTGTTCAATCCCAAGAATGTTACATAAACTCTACACACATGGTGTTTCTGCAACAAATATCTATGTTGAAAATAAAGCATATATTTGTTTCTGTTAGTTTTTGGCTTTCTTATTCTATTTACCTATTAAACACAATGTTTTATGGAGAAATCAGGTTTGTTTCACTACTTACGATATTTGAAAAATCTATAAATAGAGCTTATTCTAAAAATAAAGTGAATGATTCACGAAATTTCTCGGACATACCCGAACGGTCTTGTTTAGGCATGACTATTAGTCACCGTGATTTACCGTAATATATTCGGGTATTTACGTTATTTATCTGACGAAATAATGGTAGTCCAGTAATGTGCGCCTTTTGTGACATGTCAGGAAAACACTTTAGATATTCTTTTTATAAGTTATGAATCTTTATATTACTGGAACTGAATTTCGTCTTTTGATATACATAATATATACATTTGCTGTTGTTGCTCGGGCGACTTTGTACAGTAAAACCTCTCTATAACGGCCACTAAATTACATAAACTATTTTGTGTTAAAGGCAGGTGGCTGCTTATTTAAAGCAAGATGAAAGTAAAACAGAACGCTCCTATAGGAGCGTTCTGTTTTACTTTCACATTGCTTTAAGCAACCACCTGCCCTAAATACAAACTAATTAACACAACTAAGTGGTCGTTATATAGAGGTTTTACTGCATATGTTATGTCGTGTTCCCTGCATAACTCATATCTTTACTTTGCCTGACCCTAGTATTATTAATATGTCAATTAATGTCATTTAACAGATATAATTAACCCTTTCCTTCATAAATATTCATGTCAAAATAATGACGTCATGACTATTACATGTAATTAGATTAATTTGTTATTATAGCACATGCACACTGGAGATTTGGGCCATGACGGTCCAAGCTATAGAATCATACATATATTATATCATAAGCAAAGAAAGAAGACTCTGATCAGACGGCTCCTATAGGAGTCATCTGCTCTGAGTATACCCTTTTTGCAAAGGTGTAGAAAAGCGTATGTACGTATTGAGTAAAGAGTATAAATAAATATATAGACATTTTGAATTTTAACTGTGTATTTAGTTATTTTACAGGCTCTATGAAACCGTGTCTGCAATTTTCTCTTTTGACACTGCTACTTTTGATTTCGAAGGATCTCCTGCTTTCAGAATTTATTTTCATATATATCTAAAATTCTTAAAATGTTTTCAGCTCGACTCTGTGGTACCTGTAACAAATCTAAATAAATGAAGTACATGTTTGTTTGTTTTTTAAAAACAAAAATTGATTCAAATGTTTTATGAAGACGTAGTAGGCTTAAGGTGGAGTTTAACTCAGCTTTAAAACAGACATCTGTTCATCATGACTCAATAGATTTATGCTCTGAAATTATCAAATGTTATGATAAACACACTGTTCAGCCACTGTGATGAATACAGAACTAAAGAAAATTTTCTTTTAAACTATAAAAATAAAAACAGAATGCTCTGCAATAAATATCAGAAATATAGTACAGATAGAAACTGGCATAGATACAGAGAGGTGAGCAATTTAATAATCAAAATTAAAAGGAGGTCAACTAGGCAATATATTATCGAGATGTGTGTGTGTGTGTGTGTGTGTGTGTGTGTGTGTGTGTGTGTGTGTGTGTGTGTGTGTGTGTGTGTGTGTGTGTGTGTGTGTGTGTGTGTGTGTGTGTGTGTGTGTGCGCGCGCGCGGGGTATTTGGTCCGGAAACATAGTAGAGCGGAAATTTGCTACTTTTAGGCAAGTGGCTGTATAATGCAATGTGAAAGTCACACAGAAAGCTCCTAGAGGACTGTCACCCTGCATTAAGCTGCCACCTGTCTCCAAGACCGATATTTATACTAAATTGAAATTCCGGTTTAGAGAGGTTTTACTGTATAGTATGTATAGCATGTATCGACAAACGATAATAATAATATTTCAAGTTCTACTTTTGTGCTAAATACTGGTACAGTAAACCCCCGCTAATGCGACCACCTAAAATAGGTTTAATTCTGGGTGCTAGATGCAGGTGGTAGCTTAATGTCTGCATTAAGCAACCACCTGCTTATACAGACACTCATGTTTATTCATTAAGTGGTCGCATTAGAGGGGTTCTACTGTATATTATTATCACGCGTACAGGGATGCTTAGAACTGCAAACAGAGATGACCCAGACCATAAGTCCCCTGTTTGTCATTTAGAGCTAAGAGATAGAAATGGATTTGTATACAAACGAAAAACCCTTTGATTTCCCCGACCCTGATTCGCGTATCATAGTTTGTTCTTTACCATTCATTTGAATGTTGAATTTTCAAAATGAAACGGTCCATTATTGTGTAATGAGAGACAGTAAAGTCCCTCTAAACCAGACGTTAATCGGTCTTAGAGACAGATTACAGCTTAAGGCAGGATGAAAGTAAATGCAGAAAGATCCTCTAGGAGTTTTCTACATGACTTTCACTCTGCAAGTCTACAAATATCTAAATTCTTCTCTACTAGATATTAATATGTGGTGTACAATTAATATATACAGTAAACCCCCTCTTTACGGGGCGTTACATTTACTACAAATATATGTCTTTGAAACACGTGGCAGTTGAATGCAGGGCTTTAGAAGCTTTCTTATACATTTACTCTGCATTAAGCATCCACCTGCCTAAAAGCATCAAAGATCTTCTCAACTAGGCATATACTGTACACTACCGGTATATACAGTAAAACTTCTCTAAACAGGATGCTATTGTTAAGTACAAATATCGGTCTTTGTGACAGATGGTAGCTTAATGCAGGGTGAAAGAGTCATGTAGAAATCTCCTAGGGGATATTTACCCTGCAATACGCAGCTACCTACCTATTAGCATCTAAATTCGTCTGTGTTATGTGCGTAATATAAACAATTAAATCCCTTTAAACGCACGTGACGTTTAATGCAGGGTGAAGTCAATGCAGAAAGATCCTCTAGGAATTTTCTGCAAGACTCTCGACTTTCGACCTGCATTAAGCAGCTTCCTATCTTAATGTATCTACATTCTTCTCGGCTAAGCATGTAGTGTAGAATATACATGTATACAGTAGATCCACTCTGAACCGGGCGTTAAATTTAGTACAAATACCATTTTTTTGGAGCTTTCTTTATGACTTCCAACCTGCATAATTATCTCAATTTTCTCTACAATATACAATGTACACTAAAAACAGTAAAATCACTCTAAAACGGGCGTGCAATTTAGCAAAACTATCGGTCTTATCGAAAGATTGCAGCTCAATGCAGGGCTTTAGGAACAATCTGCATAAAGTTTACCCTGCATTAAGCAACCACCTGTCCCAAAATATCTATGTTTCGCTGCTATGCATGTGGTGTACAATATATACAGTGAAACCCCTCTAAACCGGACATTAAGTTTAGTACAAACATCAGTATTGGGAACAGGTGTCAGCTTAATGCAGAGTGAAAGACATCTGATTAAAGCTCCTAGAGGAGCTTTCTGCATTGTTGTCATCCAGCATTAAGAATCCACTTGTCAAAATTATACGGTTTAGAGGGAGTTTAATGCACATATAGCCCATTCAGTATGAAACGGTAGAATTCGAGAGAGTTTTTTTATTGAACGGCAGTACGGACTCTGGTCAGAGGGCTCCTCTCGGATCACTCTGATCTGGGTTTACACTGTTTCCAAATGCCAGTAGACTCATGTAACACATTCAAAGGTGTGATTCGCAGAATGTGGTGCATTATTAAATTTTATACGGTATTTAGCAAGATAATTTTTATTATTATTGTTTTTCACAAACATTGTTTATCTTTCCACGAGATTATATCGAATCAGTTAATATGGTGATATGATCGAAGGAAATAATGGTTCATTTCAGGTACATTTCTAAATAAACACGTGATGTTACTTTTTGCAAATATGCGGTACAGCGTATATTGTGGAATGAAATATAGAATATGATGTATATTCTTTTAACCATTTGCTCTAATAATATCCATGTAAGAAACATGAGACACTGTAGAATCGCATCTATATCATAAACAAACAGCAGACCCTGGTCAGATCGCACATACAGGAGACGGCTGAAACGGGTCTACTTTGTTCGCAAAGGTGTAGAAATGCGTATTTATGCAGTAAAGGCTGATGATATGGTACACACATGCACGCGCTAGAGAGAGAGAGAGAGAGAGAGAGAGAGAGAGAGAGAGAGAGAGAGAGAGAGAGAGAGAGAGAGAGAGAGAGAGAGAGAGAGAGAGAGAGACAGACAGACAGACAGACAGACAGACAGAGAGAGAGAGAGAGAGACAGACAGAGAGACAGAGACAGAGACAGAGACAGAGACAGACAGAGACAGAGACAGAGAGAGAGACAGAGAGACAGAGAGAGACAGAGACAGAGACAGAGACAGAGACAGAGACAGAGACAGAGACAGAGAGACAGAGAGAGAGAGACAGAGAGACAGAGAAACAGAGAGACAGAGAGACAGAGAGACAGAGAGACAGAGAGACAGAGACAGAGAGATAGAGAGACAGAGAGACAGGGAGAGACAGAGAGAGAGACAGAGACAGATAGAGAGAGACAGACAGAGAGAGACAGACAGAGGGAGACAGACAGAGAGACAGATAGACAGAGACAGAGACAGAGAGACAGACAGAGAAAAAGAGACAGAGACAGAGAGGCAGACAGACAGAGCGACAGACAGACAGACAAACAGACAGACAGAGACAGAGAGTGAGACAAAAAGACAGAGAGACAGATAGACAGACAGACATATAGAGAGGAGAGACAGAGAGACAGAGAGAGAGACAGAGAGAGACAGAGAGTCACAGAGAGCGGAGAGCGAGAGCCACGGATTTTGCTTGTTTGCTTGTATCGGTTTAACATCGCTTTACAGTATTTCAGTCATATTGCGACGTCCAGGTACTTACATCACCATGGTAATTACCATTACTTATGAACATTAATCATTTACTTTATAGTGTTACACGAAACAAGTGATTCGATAAGTATGCCAAATAGTATAGATATTCTATAAGCACTTAGAGCAGACTCTGACCAGACGGATCCTATATCAGTCTTCCGATCTGGGTCCTATCGGTTTGAAAATGTGTCAAAAGCTATATCTTTGGAGTACAGGGTTAATGATAGTACTGTATCATTTCATTCATTCATTCGTTTCATTATCATCACAATTATTTCACATCTTTAACATGGACACTTACATGGACTGTGAACTGATTTTGGTTTTATTACTGTACCATGCATCTCAACAGACGAATCCTATAGGAGCCATCTGAGCTGGGTCTTATCTGTTTGAAACTGTGTAACATTTGAAAATGTGTAAAAAATTGAAAATGTGTAAAAATCCATGGTCCATGCTTATAAATTATTTAGTTGAGTCTGAGTTCGTTCTCAAAGGCTCAAATCTGACCAATCAAAAGCTTGAGAACTCAAATCTGACCAATCAAAAGCTTGAGAACGAACTCAGGCTCAACTAAAAAGCTTTATAAGCATGGACCCTTATTTATGGAGTAAATGGTCAATGATCGTACTGTATCATTTCATTCATTCATCGTTTCATTATCATCACAATTATATGGACATTACATGGACGTTGGTTTGATTTTTAAAAAGAAAACTAATCTGATACACTCTTTTGGTGATTTGGTGTAAGTCCGAGAAGCCTTCAGTTATGCTGAACAAATGCCAGGGCATTGGTTTCCTGCATTTAAATGATTATTATTATATACAGTAGAACCCCCTCTAATGCGTCCACTTAAAGAACAATCATAGCTGTCTTTATAAGCAGGTGGTTGTTTAGTGCAGGACGAACGTTAAGCAGAAAGATCCTATAGGAGCCTTTGTATTAACATTCTCCCTGCATTAAGCTACCACCTGCATATACCACCCAGAAGTGTGTCGATTTTGGTGATCACATTAGAGGGGTTTTACTGTATCACTGATTTCATTCAACCCAATTTATTTCTTATTTACCCTTTACTTGATGAACAGCAATGTAGCTATGAATATTTTATCATGGCATAATTTCTAATTACATGTTTTCAGATAGACAAACGTGGGCAAGTGATAGAGACCCAGAACAAACTGGTCCGGAATACCTTTTATCAAGGTCCACATTAGTTGATACTAGTAGTACAACAGCACACTTTAAACGGGACGTTCAATTTAGTATAAATATCTGTATTGAATATTCAGTAAACCCCTCTAAACTGGACGCTCAATTTAGTATAAATATCGGTCTTGGTGACAGGTGGCAGCTTAATGCAGGGTGAAAGTCATGCAGAAAGTTCCCCTAGGAGCTCTCTGCATGACTTTCACCCTGCATTAAGCAGCCACCTACCTAAAAGTATCTAAATTATTTTCTTTCAGAATTCCGGTTTAGAGAGGTTTTACTGGATTTGAATGCATGGATAGTGACTATGGCAGAAACTGTAGAATGACTAAGTCTATTTATTCCACAAGCAATCAGAGCAGAACCTGATCAGACACCTCATACAGAAGCTCTATTATCTGGATAGACTCCGCGTGTTTGCAGTTGTTTTACAACTCGTGTAAGAGAATGGTTGGTGTGGCACTAAATATGACTAAAGACAAATTGTTGTTGAGCATACAGCAAATCTCTCGATTATTCGAACACTAAAATACATACTATTATCGATCTTTAAGACAAGTGACAGCTTAATGCATAGTGAAAGTCATGCAGAAAGCTACTCTAGGAGCTTTCTGAATGACTTTCAACATGCATTAAGCCGCCACCCGCCTTAGAGGGTCTAAATTCGTCTATACAGAAAATTCGAATAATTGAGATTTTACTGTACTTGCTTTAGTTTGAAGAATGAAAATAGAGGACAAACGTGTTATGCTGAATCTATTGTTCTTTATTTTGCTTAATACAAATATGTTAACAACATCAAACTAAAATATATTTAAACACACCCACATGAGTGAATACCTATGCAAACAGTTTGGATGCACATAAGACTCCGAGATACTAACGAGGATCCAAACTGTTTGACACCCTGGCTGCATTTTGGCGGACAAATTGATTATAGCATGAATTTTGAAAATTTGGGTGAAAAATTCTGTAAAAATAATTTAATTTTCTCAGCAGGCTAAAGGTTAAAGAAATCATCAATCTCTGTAAATGTGTATTACATGTATCTTGACACTAGCCTTCTTTATACTAGATGAGTCGATACAAATTTGACTTCAACTGAACTCATCCTCATAGGGATGACTCAAAGGAGTGAGGTTAATATATGAACTCAGTATAGATCTGATTGTAGTTTCTACAAATACATACTGTACTGTGTGTATATGCCGTTATATAGCGTCATTAATTTTTACATGAATATTCAAATCAGAAGGGTTTCAACATAACGCCCATATGCTTTAATGGTATCTATAACTATTACAGTGGTTAAACTGAATATAATAAAAAATCATAATTATAATAATTCATCAATGCTTAGAAGTATACAGTGAATCCCTCTGATACGACCATTTAACCCTTCTCTTGCTGAATTTTAAAATACATTTCTCCTTCTTTACCCATGCCCTCTTGTATAATTACATATATATTCACTGTGTACAAGTATTTCGCGGTGCAACCACTGCTGTGGAGTGCACTGGTTGCACAATCAATTTGTAAATAGTGCAGACCCTGATGAGACAGCTCCTGCAGGAGCTGTCTCATCTGGGTCTTCACTATTTACAGGTAGGTATATTGACGAGAATAGCAAGCGAAGGGTTAAAATGATATACAGTATCAATGAGGGCCAAAACAGAAATATCCATCAATTTATGTTATTCCTGCACGCATTAAGCAACGACCTGCTTTTAAAGACTGAGTAAATACAGTAGAACATGTCTTATACGGCCAACATATAGGTATAATTATGGGTCTGTGGTAGTTTAATGCAAGTCTAAAGCAATACAGAAAACTCATATAGGAACTTTCTGCAATACCTTTGCCTGTATTTAGCAACTACTTGTTTTTTATGTTCAATAAATGAATGACCAGTTAAGATAGGTTATATTGTAATTCATCCAAAAAGCAGGTTCTTCCTCGAAGTTTGATATCACGATTTACCATTTTCCTGATAAACAAACCTTTTATCATAACAGATTAGACCCCGATTAAACGGGTCCTGTAAGGAAGTCGTCTGATTAGGGCCTTTTCTGCTTATTGGATTATATAGATTTGAATACAGTTTCTACCTTGGACAAATATACTATGTTCATATGCCACTATAAAAATACTAACCAATATTCATGATGTCATTATTTCTTACATGAGTATTCATCAGATAATGACAATGATAACATTGATATTATCTACACATTTCTTGGAAACCTATTCCGGAAGTTATTTTCGTTCTGAATTAACCCATTTGCGCCTAGTGGATTCTTCCATGTTTATATACATGTATTGGATTAGTATTTTTTATCTAAGGGATACCTGGCATAAACTTTCCATTTCGTTTTTTATATTGAAATTCCTATCAGCAAACAGTGCAGACTGATCAGACGCCGAATTATGCGGCGTGTGATCCGAGTCTACACTGTTTGCCTATGTCCCATATATGGGATCGTAGGCACAAGTGGTTTAAGCTACCACATATCAGGAATTAACCATTTACTCCATACAATTATACGCCTCTGTAAGCAGAAAATACCTAAATCTGACATCTATTGTAGGAGCTGTTGATCAGGGTATGCCTCATTTCCTTATGGAATAAGGTATATCAATCCTATTCTATTTTGTCAGGGCCAAACCATTTAACACAATAATCATTCACATTCAGTTAATATTAAGAAATTATTTCTTAAACGAATACTCGTCAAATTAAGATTGGATGGTCATTTAAGACAGTGTTATCTGTACTATTCCTTCACTTGTCGAACATCCATGTATCGACCCATAAATCAATCGACCATTTCCCTGCAGAATATTCATGTATGGAGTGAGTGAGTGAGTGAGTTGGTATGGAATAATCACACCATTGGTGTTAATTAGCTGAGTTTTTATGGGTGGCATATGCACACAGGATGTTTTGGTATTGGAAGAAACTGTAGTGTCAGATCTAAAAATTATTTCACAAACAGACAGAGCAGATATTGATCAGACGGCTTCTGTATACAGAAACCGTCAGACATAGGTCTACTCTGTTTGCAAATGCTTGAAGTGTTATATGGAGGAAAGGGTTAAACAAAATCTTTATCAATTTAACCCTTTCACTGATGACTAGTTATGTAACAAATAATACCTGTATGAAACTTCATTCATAGTACAATTATTAGAGAGTGTGGTTATAAGAGATTACGTATGCACAATGGTTTGGCATAACATGAATTTGATTCAACTCAAAAATTCTGCTTTCAAATGTAAACGCATTTGTTGAACCTGCCAATATACCTTCCTTTTAGTTCTTGCCGAAGGGAATACTTCTTGCTGAATAAACAAAAATATCCCCAATTGCAATTAAGCCCCATAACCGCGTCAAGGTAGGAGGTAAATATGGGGTGGCCACTTTTCCTTTTTCTAAAAAAAAGAACACAAACAGAAAATTTACAGAAAAAAGTGTTGCCCGAAGGGAAAAGATATAAAGAACCCATTGAATGGATGACTTGTCAAAACGCTTGATCCTCTCTGAAACTACATGTACATGTCTAAATGCCAAAACGTCTACCTACAGCTGAGAGATCAATCAATAGCCTTATGCATCTGTCCATTAAAGAAGTTTTAAATACAGTCAAATAAAAATGCAAGCGCCCTGTGAGCTTGCCAGATCAGTCAATTGCCCTTAATATAAGCTCTCTGAGCATTAGACGGTTCAGAAAAGTATCCCCTGGCAGAGATCAAATGATGAAGTTTGCTATCTACTAAAAGAGGACTCAGTTCCAGGACAGGCTGTGGTGGTTGAAATTCCGGGTTGCAGTTTGCTTCTTGCTAACAGACGGTTAAATCATGACAGACTAAGGTGTTTATAGTGCAGTTTGCTACTCAAGTAACGTAAGAGAAGTAAAATGAGGCAAACGTACACCAGCAATATCGAGGTAAAAGAAAATTGATTCCTAGTAGTCCCTAATGTCCTATATGAAATCCTAACGCTGAGCAAGCAACCTCAAAAGTGCTGGTACGCGACTGCCTAGAATACAGATAAGCTGTATTTATTTTATGTCAAAGATGCACTTTCATTTGTACTGTAGACCCACCAAGACACCTGAAGAAATCTACCAAAATACTAAACTATCAAGACTACAAAACGATATATGAAAGTCCGAACCAAAAATGTAACATCACTGACTTGTCTATGATGTCACATTGGACCGAGAAACGACCAAAGCATCTATAAGGTGCTTGGTGGGATATAAATATATACATGTATATATGAAAACAACGTTAAACTTTAAACCAGAACAAAACTACTGCACTATAATAACTATAGACTGTTGAAATTAAAACCACCTATAAGCAAAAAGTAGACTGCGTCCCCGGACATCAAACACTGTAGTATGTCCGGAAATCGAACCCTCTGCCAGTAGATGTAAAAGACGGACGGTAGGCTAAGAAATACTCATTGAGCTTTAACCTTAACCCAATCTAAACGTGTGTGCAAGTAGGACGATATTAGAAACAGACATATTTATGATATCGGTCCCACATTAGACCATGACACACACTGTACCAATAAAACATAAATCCCATTGACTGATCGGGATGAGAATGAATATGGACAGATGCTTTCAATATCTCAAACCTTAGGGCAACAAAACTAGGCGAAGTAGTTATAAACGTAAAATTGTTCGCAGAAAAGGGAAAATTGGCCATTAGAATGAACGTATCGTGCATTTCTAACTATTTGGTGACAGTATAGACCCAGAACAAATTCCTCACTGTTCTAAGTGAGGCATTTGGATTGGATCGCAACTGCCTGAACAAAACGTCACAGCATCCTCGAGTCCTTGCAACTTTCTCGTCCCATTATCTTCCTTTTCGCCCCTTCGTCGCCAATGTTATTCCGCTAAGTCGCGGTTGGTTCCTCCGTCGTCTTGTGGTTGCTGGCCTCTTCATTCGTCATTGATGTTCCAATGCAGCTACCCTACTTCTTCGGACCCGCCCACTCGGCCCAATGGGAACTACCCGTGAAGATAGTCGTCGTGGAAGACTCTATAACGCCTTGCAGCCAGTCAGGGGTTGGGGACTTCGACGTCATAGAGCTGAATAGTCTGCCTTGGTCCACCGTCGTCTCGTCATCTGGTCTCTCTGGTGTCATCGTGGTTCTGTCATCTTGGGTTCCATCTGTTCTGCAAAAAACTAAATACAAAAGAAGGTTATGGCTGAAAAGAATTTATGGATTAGAACATATATAACAACACTAACAACAATACATATACAAGAACACTCAAAATACAATTGCAAAACAAAACTAGCTATACAAATACTAATAACTACCATACATGTAATTAGAAAAAAACCGAGTTGACGATCAACTTCTAAACGCGCGCGATGTGGTACGACAAACAAAAAATAAACATATCAAACACTCTAAACCCATATATATCAGTAAACTAAATACAAAAGAAGGTCAAGGCTGAAAAGAATTTATGGATTAGAACATATATAACAACAATACATATACAAGAACACTCAAAATACGAATACTGTATTAATAATATTACAACAATACTAAACTAGCAATATACTTATTAACCATCACGACGAGAAAAAAACCCGAGCTGGTCGATCAGCTTCAAAACGCGCGCGATTCGGTATCACATACAAACATATCAAACAATCTTAATCTATCAACAGCTGAAAATGATTGGGGTTAGAACAAATATAACAACATCAACATTATTACAAATACAAGAATACTCAAAATGCAATGAAAACAACGATAAGAATATTAATAATATCACAACAAAACTAAACTAGCAATACAAATATTAACAATCACGACGAGAAAAAACCCCGAGCTGGTCGACCAGCATCTAAACGCGCGCGATTCGGTATAACATACAAACATATCAAACAATCTTAATATATCACCAAGTAAACTATAAACAAACCTAATAAACCTGAACCCAGTGTGCACACTTCAAACCTAAACCCTGTTGTTCTCCTGTGTAGTTGTGGCCTCATGTCGTCGCAGCTTCCGGTGTTGGTCCTTTTCGTAG
This sequence comes from Azorinus chamasolen, assembly GCA_963576725.1. Classification (NCBI taxonomy): domain Eukaryota; kingdom Metazoa; phylum Mollusca; class Bivalvia; order Cardiida; family Solecurtidae; genus Azorinus; species Azorinus chamasolen. The sequence goes on along the minus strand of OY755246.1, from coordinate 46,706,055 downwards.
TTCCTCTTCGTCACCCGCCATGGCGACCCATAAGGGTCCCATACAACACTAGTACCACGCCGTAGATGCTAAATTTGAACAAAAACAATAACATGAAAACATATATCTCTATACCAATGTATATTGGGCGAAAACCAAAGAAAAAAATTCAGTGAAGCAACATAGTTCGTCTGGCTAATTTATGCCAAGTGTTTAGATACAGATTACAGGCATCTTTTCCCTTTATTGGATTGTTGATAGCTTTAAATTAACCGAACGTTATTTATCCTGATAACCAGGAAATGGAATTAACAAACAGTTTGATCTAGATCAGATGCACGGTGTGTAGTCAATGGCCAAGTTGTTTGTCACAAGGTCAATAAAGTAAATCCTCGCTATAGCGACACGATAATATTATGAATAAATATAAGAATCTATAAGACTGTTTAATGCGGAGCGAAAGTAGTGAAGACGGTGGCTGAGGGAGATTTCTGCATGTCTTTCATCCTGCGCGAAACTAAATGCAGATTTAAACATATTTTGAACCATTTTGAAGAGGTTTTGCTGTTGTTTAACCCATTACATCATAGGTTATTTAAGATATAGCATCTTTGAATAAATCTACCGAAAAGGAGAATTAAATAGAATAAATTAAAATTTTAGAAGTTTGAACCATTGTGATAAATAGAACATTTGCAAATGCTATATTTATCACAATAGTTTCACAAAGTGACTTTTACAGAGTCGCCCAAATCGTCAATATGAGGGAATGGGTTAAATGCATTGGGTATTTGATTAAAAAAAATAGCGGAACAGCAATTTTTCACAATATAATGATGATAGCATTTAAAACATGATGGCTTACCTAGAAGGCCAATACATAATGCCATGGACTCCAATCTCCAGCATTCTGTCATTCAACCCGGAGGAGTCAGACTGTTCATACCTAAAACAAAGAAAAATATGGATATTACATCTGGAATCCAACCCTGCAATATGTAATATACATCACAAATTTGGGTCTTAAAATTGGCGAACAATTGTTTAAAACTGTAACGGTTAGGCTACTGTTAACCTTTTCACTGTTCTATGTTCATTCCAAATTGTGGTACCTACTGATTATTCATGGCCAAAATAGTTGAAATAAAATATGGGAGGTGGAAGGTTGTGGCCATTTTAGTAAGTAAATGGACAGGCATTTCAAATTCCATTAGTACACGGAGCAGACGCTGATCAGACGGCTCCTCTAGGATCTGTCTGATCTGGGTCTACTTTGCTTGCATATGCGTGAAAACGCGTTTATATGAAGGAAAGGATTAACTGAACAGTTTGAGTGCTAAACGGTAAGGATCCTGACCAGTCGCCAAATAATTCGGTCTCCCATCGGAATTTGCATATGTATATACATGTACATCACTTGATATCAAACTTTATTTTGTTACATGTAAACGCTACTTAATGCTATCAATCTTGTTTTCTTTTCACTCTCATACTTTAACCGTTCTCTTGCTGAATTTTAAAATACATTTCCCCTTCTTTACCCATGCACTCTTGTATAATTACATATATATATTCACTGTGTACACGTATTTCGCTGTGCAATTACTGCTGTGGAGTGCACTGGTTTGCACAATCAACTTGTAAATAGTGCAGACCCCTGATGGGACAGCTCCTGCAGGAGCTGTCTCATCTGGGTCTTCACAATTTACAGGTAGGTATATTGACGTGAATAGCAAGCGAAGGGTTAATAACTTATCAAGTCACGACTAAGCACTGACTTGCCGAGGACTTTACACACGGCGATGTATGAACAATTTGTCTCTGACTCCTGTTCTACCAGGAGGGGCCAGGTTGTGCCCATACCTAGAATAAAAACGTGAACGTAATAGTAGTTTAATTATACATGTACTTCGCGGTTACATCATCGGTGTCAAACAGTTAGTGTCGTATTGAGAATGTGCGTCTCTATCTAGATTCAAATGCCTTTCAAAAGTAATTATGAATGTCCGGGCATCGTGCTCAGTATTGATCAGTAGCCAGTTTTAGCATTTAGATATTTTCACAGCATAGAACATAGACAGCATATCCGGTTAATTTATTAAATAAACATGAAACAATATTTACATTCGCCCTGCAACGTCCTTACATAACCTCATTCTAAAAAGAAAGTTGCATTTTCCCCATGAACGTTCATTTCAATACCGGATCCGTTGAAATATAAGAAATACAATGGAATATAAATATAAGAAACGAATGACGTGCTTCCGGTGTTCATGAGGTTTTGCAACGTATAGCTTTACGAGCAAAGATTCACGTGAAGCCTTTCGGGCTTCACTAACTTTGCTCGTAACGCTATGCGTTGCATAACCTCATGAACACCGGAAGCACGTCATTCATTGATCGACACATAGTGAAAACTTTGAAAATCTTCTCCTCTGATTGTCTGGTGAGCGATGTCAGGGCCTTTCAGGCCCTCTTGTTTTTGGATATTACTGAAATTGGATCAGAAGTTTGTCTTCATGAAATCTAGCTCTGTTTTCAATATGGGTCATGCCGGGTGCAAAAGTAAGTCATTAGGTCAAATCATAGAACAACCTTATTAACAACCTATAGACAATTTTTTTCTCACAATCTTTAAATTAAATACTTTGTGTGTTGCCCTGAATGAGATCTAGATAAAACATGGGTCACTTTGGTTGAAAACTAGGTCACCAGATCAAATCATAGATAAACCTTGTTAACAATGTTGTATTTCAATTGTCTTAACAAAACAGTTCCTTATTAAAAACCTTCCTTGTACACAAATTTCGCGGCAATCCGATGCCTTGCATCAGTATTCGTCTTGTTTCTTAAATGGTATGTATGGATAAACTTATCACGTACGACACATTTTTCATTCAATGGTGAGACCATTATTTTATATATTTATAATACATATGCAGTTTCAATATATCGATTAAAAGTTTCCATAGGTAGCGACATCGAACCGGTTGTGTGATACACATGTATATACAAATGCTGAAAAGCACGTAGGACCCAGTCGAGTTGAAAACATTAGTATTGAGCACTTTATAAAATAAATCTACAGCATTTCATATTCGGAAATAAATATTCATGTGCCTGATATGATAACAGTAAAACCATTTAAACAAGAGATGTTTGTAAAACATGTATACCCCCCAGCCTGACCTTTGATCTAGTGACCTCAACTAAAGAGGTCATCTAGCGGTCATAACTAATCACCACAGAACTATAAAAATCCTAAGCCAAACCACTGATCATTTATTGATCTGAAAACATTTCACAAGTTAAGGTCATGGTGACATTGACCTTTGACCTCAACAACTATAGTGGTCATCTAGTGGTCACGACCACCTACCAGAGCAAGTTTGAAGATCCCGAACAAAACCATTGAGCAGTTATTAATTGGAAACCATTTCATCCGTTAAGGTCATGGTGACCTTGACCTTTGACCTAGTGACCTAAAAAACAACAGGGCTCCATCTAGTTGTCATGATCAACCACCACAGCAAGTTTGAAGATCCTGAGCCAAACCCTTGAGCAGTTATTGATCGGAAACTATTTTACAAGTTAAGGTCATGGTGACCTTGACCTTTGACCTAGTGACCTCAAAAACAATAGGGGTCATCCAGTTGTCATGACCAACTACCACAGCAAGTTTGAAGATTCTAAGCCAAACCCTTGATCAGTTATTGATCGGAAACCATTTAACCACTTAAGAGCATGGTGACCTTGACCTTTGACCTAGTGACCTAAAAACAATTGGGGTCATCTAGTGGTCATTACCAACCACCTAAGCAAATTTGAAGATCCTAAGTCAAACCCTTGAGCAGTTATTGATCAGAAACCATTTTACTAATTAAGGTCATGGTGACCTTGACCTTTGACCTAGTGACCTCAAACACAATAGGGGTCATCCAGTGGTCATGACCAACTACCACAGCAAGTTTGAAGATTCTAAGCTAAACTGTTGAGCAGTTATTGATCGGAAACCATTTAACCAGTTAAGGTCATGGTGACCTTGACCTTTGACCTAGTGACCTCAAAATCAATAGGGGTCATCTAGTGGTCATGATCAACCACCACAGCAAGTTTGAAGATCCCAAGCCAAACCCTTGAGCAGTTATTGATCGGAAACTATTTTACCATTTTAGGTCATGGTGACCTTGACCTTTGACCTAGTGACCTCAAAAACAATAAGGGTCATCTACTTGTCATGGCCAACCACCACAGCAAGTTTGAAGATTCTAGGTCAAGTCGTTTGTTAGTTATCATTCGGAAACCATCGATCTACCGACCGACCGACCGACCGACCGACCGACAGACCGACCGACCGACATGTGCAAAGCAATATACCCCCATTTTTTCAAAAGGGGGGTATAATAAGTGAAAACTAAACACATCAGATATTCTCCTTAAACAATTTTCAAAACTTTTTTGTTTCAGTTCAGCAGATTCCACGTGTATATACAGTGAAACCTCTCTAAACCGGACGTTAAATTTTGTATAAATATCAGTCTTGGTGGTAGCTTTATGCAGGGTGAAAGCAATGCAGAAAGCTTCTGTTGGAGCTTTCTGTATGACTTAAACACTGCATTAAGCAGCCACCTGCTTAAAAGTATCTAAATTCTGCTTTACTAGAATTCCGGTTTAGAGGGGTTTTACTGTACTTCGCAAAGTAAGTTCGATACCGCTACCTGTGTATTAATAGTTCGATACCGATTTCTGTGTATTTATCTGCAAAGTTTTTACGTCCATCACAATGAAGCTCTGTATTTCAAGGACTATGTTATCACGTTTTAACCCTTTCCTTCATGAATATGCATGTAAGATGTAAGAAATAATGGTACTATGGATATGAATCCGAAGAATTTCTATACGTGTATAGTGGCATACAAACGCAGGACAATTTGGTCATGACAGAAACTGTAGCATGTGAGATCTATATAATTCCATAAGTAAACAGAACAGACACTGGTCAGACGGTCCCTAGAGCTTGACTTCTTGTACAATGTATCGTCTACCTTTGACTGGAGGTCTATAATTTTTACTCGTTTATACACATGTAAATTGTGAATGTTCAACCTAGTTACAGAAATCATGGGTAAACCGAATAACAGATGACGTATTTATCCTTTACTGAATAAAGACGCGTGTTTACGTATATTCCACCAGGAAGCTGTCTATCAGGGTCTGTTCAAGTTGCTAATGAAATATGAATGTCTTTACCTCTAACGGCATACAATTGCAGGCAATTTTGATCATGACATAAAGTAGTAATTCCATAAGCAAACAGAGCAGGCCCTGATAAGAAAGCTCCTACAGGGACCGTCTGATCCGTGTATACTTTGTTTCCAAAGATGCCAAATGCATGATCTCTATGATGTAAAGGTTGACACGAATCTAACGCGTATTCAAATCTTAACCCTTCGCTTGCTATTCACGTCAATATACCTACCTGTAAATAGTGCAAACACTGATGAGACAGCTCCTGCAGGAGCTGTCTCATCAGTGTTTGCACTATTTACAAATTGATTGTGCAACCATTGCACTCCACAGCAGTGATTGCACAGTGGAATATGTGTACACAGTGAAGATATATGTAATTATACAAAAGGGCATGGGTAAAGAAGGAGAAATGTATTCTTAAAATTCAGCAAGAGAAGGGTTCATATTAAATATGCATTCCTTGAATGTTTATTTAAGTAATGGCATCAATAATATTAATTAAGATACATTTGTAACCAGGTGTTCTTATACAGAAACATACACGCTCAGACCCGGGATCGAACCCGGGTCGCCAGGTTCTTAGTCATACACTCTACCACGTCGCCATAAAAACGTGCTTGTACAGCAAGGCCGTGCAAGTTATGATAAACCTACACACCGTGACACATTTTTATACCGGCATGTGCACACAGAAAGTTTTGGCAAAGGCAGAAACTGTAGAATCAGATCAATATTACATAATCAAACAGAGTAGATCCTGATAACTCCTGGAACCATCTGGTCCCGGTCTACTCTATTTACAAAGGCGTTAAAGACGTAACTAATGGATTGAAGCCATAATACTCAAATTGGACACATGCAAACAAATTATAAATCTGAAGTGATTGACACGAAGCCTATGGAGCAAATGCTCTAATTATCACAAGGGTTTCTAAATGCGACTTTTACAGAGACGCCAAAATGCGTCACTAGGTGTAATGTCTTAAGTAACTGGATGAAGATTAATCCTTTACCTCAACCAGACAAACATTTGACACCTTCATACACAGGGTAGACACTCCAGCAGGAGCCGCCTGTTCGTGTTAGCTTATCCAGTAATATAGTTTTTACAGTTTTTTAAAAACAATGTGATGACAATATCCTGGAATACCCCCCCCCCCACACACACACACACACACACACACACACGCGCGCTTACACTGTTATTTCAATATTCCGGAATTAATATACAGTGTATATATATATTTATGGAGGAAGAAGCAAAGGTAATCCGAGTCATTCTATAAAAGACGGATGGAGAGAGTGGGTCACTATTCCTTGATATTGCCGTCTTGAGTTCATATGCCATTAATATTTAGGACGACATTATTTCTTAACCCTTTACTCCATAAATACGCCTCTTTACGCCTTGACAAGAAGAGAAGACCTCATTCAGACGGTTCATATAGGAACCGTCTGATTAGGGTCTGATCTGTTTGCTTGTGATATAAATGAAATATTCTACAGTTTCTGTCATGGCCAAATTTTCACGTACTATTACAGTGCTCTCTCCCTACAACGGCCCTCTCAATAACGATTCTCTCCTTACAACAACGCATGTCACTGTTTCCGAAACAACAAGGCTCCAGAAACAACATTTTTCCATCGTATTTTCTTTATGCCTCCATCAAATCCTATGTTCTGACTACTCTTTAGAATCGTAACTTTGTGACGATTCTAAAGAGTGGTCACAGCATAGGGTTTGTTTGAGGCATAGCGGTTTTAGTTCTCGAAATTCACCTTATCTGGGGATCTGCAAACAAGCTAATTATTTTCCCTCCCTATAACAACTCCCTCTGAACAACACACACAATATTCGTATCCCAAAGGGTGTCGTTGTAGAGAGGGAGCACTGTTTAACAATTAATCTAATGAATATTCATGATGTCAACTTATTACATGAATAGGCATGGGTTAATAAATATTCAAGGAGTAAAGGACCAAATAAATCACAAAAATCAAAACCTAAAACAATTGCAAACTCCACCATTGAGCAAACTCCTAGACCACAGTTAGTTGTCAAACAATGTGAAAAGAAACAGGTAACAAATGATAATACTCACTGGCCTGTGTACTCTAGCCAGACTCCTCAATTTCACAAACATAGCCAGACTCCTTAATTTCACAAACACAGAAACACTTGCAACAGTCATCTACGAAGTTTGGTGAACGACTGATTTCGTTGTAGTTTTCTTTTGTCATTATCCACACCTGTGAGATTCTTGCTGGAAAGCGTGCAAATACGAGTTGAATAGCCAACAACTCGCGATATTTTCGATTCAGCCAATGATTGAAGTTCAATTGGACCATGTATAAATCTAATCTTAGAAAATTGCTCCCCATATGATAGATCACTGAAACGTTTGTATCCAGATCATAAGTGTACTTCAAATTCAGTATTTTAAACATTGAGTTTTAACAAATCTACTTGAATATGTAAATCGATGCTACTATTTGAATAGATAATTTGATTATGATAAATCAGGTGTTTGATTAGGATCAAAACCGTTTTTACTCCGGATCAAAACCGCTTTGTACTCTATTTGAGTTTAGCTCCAGTCTAACAGCATAGCATGTGTGTTTCAATCATTGTACCCTAGCGAAGAAATACGAAGATAGGATCATCAGGATCTAAGGCATGTTAACTGAAGAGAAGAAAAGTTAATCTTGAGAATTGTAGCAGACGACAATTCTCAGACAACACAATTAATTATCGTAAGCGAGTTAATAGTTATATCTATATATTTCAAGAAACCATTGTCTATTCCAGCTTGCAAATACATGTGCTATTTACTACTTTCGAGGAAAATGAAAGCGCATTATCTGAATCCAAAATAGTTTCTCTCTCTCTCTCTCTCTCTCTCTCTCTCTCTCTCTCTCTCTCTCTCTCTCTCTCTCTCTCTCTCCCTCTCTCTCTCTCTCTCACCGTGTATGTCTGTTTGTATCTCTCCTCCCCTCTCTTTCTCTTTCCATCTCTCTCTCTCTCTTCCATTAGACAATCAATGATTTCTCAATGCTCTCTCGTCCACATTTCCACGATTGCATCAACTCTGTAATGTTATTATTCAGTACATGTACTTTCTTTCCCAATAATATGCAGATCATATATATTTTCATATCCCGTTCACCTAACCCGTAACTCATTAAAATGGTCACTTTTTTAGACAACTCCGGGCGTGGTGGAAACACGATAGAAATGTTTCGTTAACGCGTTTTATATATAGACGTTAAATTGTCCATCTATCATTTTAGTCAAACTGTAATGCAGTAGAATCCGCCTTAAGCGGTCATTCATTTATTGAACACAAGAGTCTCAAAACTCAGGTGGTTGCTTTATGTAGGACAAACGTATTGCAGAAAGCTCCTGTAGAAATTTTCTGCATTACTTTTCACCTGCATTAAATTACCACATACCTTACAGACCCATAAATAGACCTCTTTTTGATGGCGGTTTAAGACAAATTCTACTGTACTGGCCAAAGTCGTACATACAGGGAGTCAGCTGGATATAGAGATCAGACATAGTTTGTCAAAGTCGTACATGCAGGTTGTCAGCTGGATATAGGGATAATATATTATATATCAAGATTAACTCTTTCCTTCATATAAACGTTTTTCACGCATTTACAGAGTAGACCCAGACCAGACGGCTCCTGTAGGATCGGTATCTGATCTGTTTGCTGATTGAATTTGTACGGGTTGTTTACTTTCTAAATTGGCTTCAGTGTTCTACCTATATTATTTGTTATATAGTGTCACCCCTACTAAAGGGCCGGCCAGTTTGACTAATGAAACACCTTATTCTCTTTCGCAATACCTCCTAAGTCTTCGCCTTAATGTTAGGTACCAGGCAGACAGGCAATCGTAATCATCTTTTTCTTAGATAGCGGATATATCTAAACAAACCCATGTCGGGGCTCTTAGTCGACCACCTACATACATGTACTAGTCTCTAGGTGGATATCACGGATATTTGTGTGTGTGTGTGTGTGTGTGTGCGTGCGTGCGTGTTTGTGTGTGTGTGTGTGTGTGTGTGTGTGTGTGTGTGTGTGTGTGTGTGTGTGTGTGTGTGTGTGTGTGTGTGTGTGTGTGTGTGTGTGTGTGTGTGTGTGTGTGTGTGTGTGTGTGTGTGTGTGTGTGTGTGTGTGTGTGTGTGTGTGTGTGTGTGTGTGTGTGTGTGTGTGTGTGTGTGTGTGTGTGTGTGTGTGTGTGTGTGTGTGTGTGTGTGTGTGTGTGTGTGTGTGTGTGTGTGTGTGTGTGTGTGTGTGTGTGTGTGTGTGTGTGTGTGTGTGTGTGTGTGTGTGTGTGTGTGTGTGTGTGTGTGTGTGTGTGTGTGTGTGTGTGTGTGTGTGTGTGTGTGTGTGTGTGTGTGTGTGTGTGTGTGTGTGTGTGTGTGTGTGTGTGTGTGTGTGTGTGTGTGTGTGTGTGTGTGTGTGTGTGTGTGTGTGTG
>OY755246.1:46565393-46696137 GCA_963576725.1 Azorinus chamasolen | reverse complement strand
ATATAATCAAGCATAATATGACACAGACAAATAAACTTACGGAAAGGATGAATTTGGTTTACCTATGCTCTAAATAAATTATTTTTTTATTATATTCTTATCTATAAATAAGTATTAAATATATTTTATTTTAAATATTCTATATGCACTGAATATATCCTGTTTTGTATATAATTTTATCTATGTGAAGCGCTTGTGAACGCACATATCCTGTGTGAGAAGAGCGCTGTATAAATGTGTTATAATAATAATAATAATAAAGTTATTTTCAAAATACCAAAAAGCTGTCACACGTGCAGAGAAAAGTATATGAGGTTTCAGAAAATACCAATTTGAAAAGGAAGGTACATGTATTTGTTTTCAAGAAAAGCAAGAGTGAATAATAAATCCCAAATGGACATCATTGTTTCAATTACTTTATGTAAACTAAGCTTTTGCCTTTTCCGTGCAACTAATATCTTCAAAACATGGGATCGCTGGTTGGTTTTTTTTTGTGTGTGTGAACTATGGTCTTTTAAACATGGACACGGTCATATAACTTTAACTAAATATACATTGTACTTAAAAGTGTTGATTGAAACTATAGAAAATGTGACATAAACTATGCATATATATGTAATAGAAATACATAAAAAATAGTTTTTGATGGGGGTCCAATTTTCATTGGTAAATTTATTTTTCACGACAAAACATGCGAAAAGGGAGATAATTATATTAATAAATGCAGACCAGAGATGTGCACAAGCAAAGAGAATGCCACAGTCTGCACGGTCTTATCTCTATAAACCTTTATCATTTAGCATAGTACCATTTACATGTATCACTGTACTGGAGTAAATAAGTAAAAAGCGAATAATTCCAAAACAAGAGCTGTCCAAAGACAGCACGCTTGACTATTCACACCATTTGACAATCTTTTCTGCAATAGTTACTTAAGTCTAAAAAGGAATACTTGGTCAAAATGACATGTAAATGTTTCTTCATCCAAGATTTATTGGACTAGGCCTACAGGGTCATCTGATATTTGTGTCAAGTTTGAAGGAACTTACATAGAGTTACACCGGAAAATATCTGTTAAACACACGCACGTATGCGCAAAAATGATGCGCACAAACTAATGTGATAGACGCATTTAACTAATAAGGGAATCATTTGTCATAATTTTAGAACATACCGGTAGTACATGCACATGTAACAGACCGAAATCAAATAATATGCAATAGTTTTAATGGCATTTACATAACCGAGGCTATCCGCACATGACTCTTTTTCTCTCATACCAGATCTATAAGTTTGAAATAGCCTATGAGGGATTGGTTTAAATATTGCACAAAGTCACATATTCATGAAATGTTTTACCTATTCCATGTAGAGTGATCCCTCATTGTTTATCCATTGTATATTCATGTAAAAAATACTGGTTCACAAATATTAATTAGATTATTTTTTTATTATGGCACATGGACAAGAAATGTTTAATCATCGTAGAATCTAGAATAATATCTATATTATTTCCTATGTGAGTCTCCTTTGTTTACAAAGGCGTCGAAAGGCGTATTTATGGAGTAAAAGGTTACAGCCGCTCGGGCATGTTCAGTTTGAATTTTGCTGATAAAAATTGGAAATGGCACAACTGAAACATTTGTATTCATCTGTTAGAAGGATTGTGTTTGCCCTTTACTCTATGAATATTCATTTAAGAAACAATGCGCAGTAGAATCTGTTCTAAGCGGCCATTCATTCATCGAACACAATAGTCTTAAAAAGCAAACGTTAACTTTATGCAGGGCAAAAGTAATGCAGAACATTACACATGCCTTACAAAACCATAATATTATGTATCCCCCAGTATACTGGTGTTACTTTTTGTTTTTGTGCGCGGCGTCCGTCCGTCCGTCCGTCCGTCTGTCTGTCTGTCTGTCTGTCCGATTTTAATTTGTCCGCGCGGTTTCTCCAAAAGCTTTAGTCGGATTTTCATGAAACTTCAAAGGATTAATCAGCACCATGCCTAGTTTTGCATATTGTATTGCTGTTCCGGTTTGATGATTTTCTGCGGAGTTATGGGACTTTGAACTTTTTACATGGAAAAGTTTGTCCGCGCGGTTTCTCGAAAACCTTTTCTCAGATTCTCATGAAACGTCATAGGATTTATCAGCACTATGCCTAGTTATGCATATCGTATTTCTGTTCCGGTATGATAATTTTCTGCAGAGTTATTGGACTTTGTGAAAAATTTACATGGAAAATTTAGTCAGCGCGGGGGCGGTGTAGGCGGTGTGGGCGAGGGGAGACATCAGTTTTTGTATCAAAAAACAATTCTAGATATACAGTAAAACCTCTCTATAACGGCCACTAAATTGTGTTAATTAGTTGGTATATAGGGCAGGTGGCTGCTTAAAGCAAGGTGAAAGTAAAACAGAACGCTCCTATAGGAGCGTTCTGTTTTACTTTCACCTTGCTTTAAGCAGCCACCTGTCTTAAACACAAACTACTTCGTGTAATTTAGTGGCCGTTGTAGAGAGGTTTTACTGTACCTCTTTTTGGTAGCCACTTCTACTGTATGTATGAGTACTAAATTAGCTTAATGTTTAAAATGGAGTATAAATAAGACATGTTTTGATCTGTAGAATGGACTACGTTAAATTTCAAAGGCAATTAGAGCAGACCCTGATCAGACGGGTCCTACAGGAGCCATCTGATATGAGTCTACACTGTTTGCAAAGGCGTTTAACCCTTTCCCTCATATTGACGACTTTTGACGACTCTGTAAAAGCCACTTTGTGAAACCATTGTGATAAATAGAGCATTTGCTCCTATAGGAGCAAATGTTCTATTTATCACAATGGTTTCAAACCACAAAATTCTAAAAAATTCCTTTTCTCTAGTTAATGCTCCTTTTCGGTAGATTTATTCAGAGCGTTTGTATCTAAAACTAGCTTATAAGGGAATGGGTTAAAAGGTTTCTCCATGGAGTAAAGAGTTAATGAAATTGGCACAATATATGAATGCCGACAGATAAACAGAACAAAAACGCTGGTGACCTTTTGACATGTTAATTAACTTGAAACAAGACACTACATATTTACATACATGTACACTTTATTTAGACTATAGTTTACTGGCAATTTCCTCTGTGGAAACACTGTCTAAAATGATTAAAACTGTTACAAACAAACATTGTAATAGCATATCTCTGTAGTCAGTCTGTCATGATAAGATTTAACAATTTGCCTTATAAACATTCATGTAAGAAATAATAATGATTCATGAATTAAAATGAAATTATGTTTAACCCTTTCCCTCATATTTATACGACTTTTCACGCATTTGCGAACAGAGTATAGCGAGATCAGACGACTCGTATAGGAGCCGTCTGATCAGGGTCTGCTCTGTTTGCTTTTGCCATGACATGAATCTGATTCCACAGTTTTTGCCAAAGCGAAAATTACATTGAAAATTTAATATTGTAAAAAATCAGGTATTAAATAGATCATTATGTCAATATTTCTTACATGGATATTAAACAGGGAAATGTTTAAATGACACTATGGACACGTGAATGGAAGAAATTGTAGAATCAGATCTGCATTATAAAGCCGGCCTTGATCAGATAGCTTCTACAGGAGAAAGTTCTAAATGTTAAGCGATGCAGCACAGCCTGTTGTAAAGGCGTCGAAAGACGTCTCTATCAGATAAAATGCATTCGTAACTACCCGTCTTATTACGTCAGTGTTCGGAACATTACGTAGAAAATAGCCGAGTGGATAAAATGTTTATACAATGCCAAATATGGAACACTATTCTGTTATGCCAATTGCTAAATACATGTTTGCACTACTAGGATTGAACAGCGCCATTTTTAAAGTGACTGTACATTTGCTAAATGCATGTTTATTTACATTAATTAACCCATTTGCTCCCTCGATCCCATATATGGGACGTAGGCAAACAGTGTAGACTCTGATCAGACGCCGCATAATGCTGATAAGAATTTCAATATAAAACAAAATGAAAATGAAAATTTAGATCAGGCATCCCTTAGATTAAAAATTGACTACTCCAATATATATTTATGGAAGAATCCACTGGGTGCAAATGGGTTAAAGCTTTTTGCACTTCTAAATTAAAAATGGCGCTGTTCAATGCTAGGAGTACAAACATGCATTTAGCACTACGCATTTCGCATTTGTAATTTACATCTATCATTTGGAACATTCCGGTTCTTTCTGTATAGCAATTTACATAATTGGCAAAAAGCATTTGGCATTTCGAAATTCGCATTTAGCAAGTAGCATGGTAGAATGGCGTTCCATAGCCAAATACATTTACCCTTATCATGCTAAGCGCGAACTGACTCGTATTTGAAAACAGCTTGAATCCAGATGAGACGCCGAGTAACTCGGCATTGATAGACTATTCCACTCTGAAAAAAGCAACGTTAGAAGGGTTAATATTTGAAATGTATGCCCCTATATCTATGAATGGACACTATAGTTAAACACTGATGGGCTATCCCAATCTGAAATTTAGCGTTGAGAGGGTGGGGAAATGATAGTTTGAGCCAAGAAGTTATAAGACAGATATTAATGAGAGGCGGAATACGGGTTACATGAATCATAACTGAGAAAGTACCTTTAATCAAGAAAAATAAACACTCTCTAAACCGAAGTTTTAATAAAGAACAATTAACCCATTATCTCATAGGCTATTTATAGATCCAACCTCTATCAATAAATATACCGGAAAGGAGCATTTACTAGAGAAAAGGAAATAAACAGAAGTTTGTAGTATTTAATCCATTGTGATAAATAGAGCATTTGCTCATGTGGAGCAAATGCACTATTTATCACAGTGGTTTCAAAACGTGACGTTTACAGAGGCGTAGACAGGCGTATTTATGGAGGAAAGGGTTAGGGTCTTTTTTCTGGCAGGTGACTGCTTTATGCAGGAAGAAAGTCACGCAGAAATCTCCTTTTGGAGTTCTCTGCACGAATTTCAACCTACATTAAGTTGCCATCTGTCTTTAAGACAGACACTGATACTAATGATAATGTCCGGTTGGGGGGGGGGGGGGGGGGGTTATAAGTGTAATATAATTTAGATGTTACAATATTTAAAAGTTTGACAATGGTTTAATACTTAGTGCTTAACCATTTGGCAGCCAAATATCTAATTGTCGTCTGCAATTCAATTTTGTTAAATCATTCGGTAAAATAAGGAAACAAGATAAATAAATGCAAATTTCAAAGGAATAAAGCACAGATACAGAAATAGAATTTGAGACAAAAAGTGAAGTCCCTGGTCAGACGCCGCCTTGAAAAGGCGGCGTCTGGTCTGGGACTGCACTATTTGTCGTGGTGCATTTTTGCGACATTGGTGCAAGGGTTAATAATTGTTGTCTTCAAACAATGTCGTCTGCTTTTAGTTTCATAGTCGACTAGTCGTCTCATCTGGATTCAAAATGTTTACAAAAGTTAGTCACCTATTCGCCCATTGCAGCAAGCTCCGTAAATCCCTTTCAGGCCACTTCGACAGTGAAATACAGTAATACTCTCTATAACGACCACTAAATTGTGTTAATCAGTTGGTATTTAGGGCAGGTGGCTGCTTAAAGCAAGGTGAAAGTAAACATAACGCTCATAGAGGATCGTTCTGTTTTACTTTCACCTTGCTTTAAGCAGCCACCTGCTTCTAAGTTGTAACACAAAATGCTTAATGTAAATTAGTGGCCGTTACAGAGAGATTTTACTGTAGTTTAATTATACCTGTCGTTGGATTCTTGAGAAAATACCTCAAGTATGGGTACCTGTGAGGGTCACTAGCCGGTACTGCGGCTGCATGATTGCGCCATATGTTAGCAGTGCTCAATATTGTAGGCGAGTGACTCAATGACAAGGGGAGTAAATGTAAATGCACAGTCGGCTGAACGGTCATTCGGACTGAAAGTAGAATATAACTTGGTACTTTACTTTTTAAGTATCTGATTCGTCAGATGTTGATGCTTGAGAATGAAATCAGACTACAACAAAAAGTTTTATAACCTCGGGGTCAGGGTTCAAGGTTATACAAGTATCTGGTTGGTCAGATGCTTGAGCAAGCAAAATGGTTTTTAACACCAGGGCCGTGGCCCTTCAGTTGTTAAACAGATTGGCATCATATTTATGTATCACGCTGGCTATCCACACGACGAAGTGTGATAACCTGGTGTACACGTTTGGGCTCATGGGATCGCACGTGGGGCTGTAGACGAAAGAGGCCGCTCCAACTAGAACCCAGTCGCCATCTACAGAACACACCAAAGGTCCTCCACTGTCTCCCTGGAGATGAAAGAAATAACCCGGGTTACAATGAAATGAAAGGGGCGTAGCTAGCGATACGCACTTACGCACGTGCGTAACACCAATCTGAAAGGTGAAAGCATTATTATGGCCAAAAACAAACAAAACTCGAAGGCTAAGGGAAGGGGGTAGCGTTCTGTCTTCTCGTGTAAGCTTTAAAATAACCCATTCCCTCAGTTTGACGCCGTTTGACGCCTCTGTAAAAATCACCTTTTGAAACCATTTCGATAAATAGAGAATTTGTTTCCTATAGGGGCAAATGCTCTGTTTATCACAGTTGTTTCGGAACTACCCACTTCTAAACGTTTCCTTTTTTCTAGTAAATCCTACTCTTCGGTAGATTTATTCGAAGAGGTCGGGTATACAGATAGCCTATGTGGGAATGGGTTAACTTTCTTGATTCGGTTATACATGCCGTGAAATAATGCATCTTACAGCTATCTAGCATAACACAATTTTTCGGGGGAGCATACCCCGTACCCCTTTTGCTACGGTGCGTACATGTAGATTACATTTGGATCCAGCTACGCTTCTGGTTACAGTGCGAGCGGGATGTTTCCGGATACATGACGAAACGGAATAACACTGCCTCTGGTCTTGTTCTACATCGTTTGCAAATGTCAGAGCGATTCTTGTCTCATGGCACCAACTTGATAGAGACGCATTTCGCGCCATTGCAAACAGAGTAGACCCAGATAAGATGGTTCCTGTAGGAGCCGTTTAAGCATGTTCTGTTCTTTTTGCCTGTGGAATAACATACGTAAATGTAGATCTGATTTTATACAGTTCTGCAATGGCCAAAACTTCCAGTGTTCGTATAACATAATAAAACCCCACACATTAATATTCATAATGCCATTTCATTTTAGGTGAATATTCATTAGGCAAATGATTTACCATTAGAACTGCTCATCACATACTTATCCTGAGTGAAACAAGTCGTCATCATTATGTATTTGCGCCTCTTTTGTTTGATGTATTTTTACAGAAGAACCTGTCAAAAGCGGACATTCATTTATTCAATATGTGAGTGTTAAAATCAGGTGGTTGTTTAATGCAGAGCAGATGTAATACTGAAAGTTCCTATAGGAGCTTTCTGTATTACGTTTGACCTGCATTTAAGCGAATACATGCCTTACAGACCCATTTTGATGACTGCTTAAGACAGTTTCTATTGTAATGCAATGATTGCATGACCTGGGTCCGAAGTTATAAAACTCACGAGTCTAAGTCTGAGTACATTTACAAGTACATGTATCTGAGATGTTGAGCTTGCTTGAATGATCTCAGACTTGAAATCAAAAATGCAAAACAGACAAGCAAAACGTTTCGGTCAGTCAAAATTGTTCGACATTCTAGTGTGCAGCAATAATGGCTAGCTTGCAGTTGCGAACGTTGTACGAATGTACAGTTGCGAACGTTGTACGAATGTACAGTTGCGAACGTTGTACGAACGTACAGTTGCGAACGTTGTACGAATGTACAGTTGCGAACATTGTACGAACGAACAGTTGCGAACGTTGTACGAACATACAGTTGCGAACGTTGTACGAACGTACAGTTACGAACATTATACGAATGTACCGTTGCGAACATTGTACGAATATACAGTTGCGAACATTGTACGAACATACAGTTGCGAACGTTGAACGAACATACAGTTGCGAACGCTGTACGAACCTACAGTTGCGAACATTGTACGAATGTACAGTTGCGAACATTGTACGAACATACAGTTGCGAACGTTGAACGAACATACAGTTGCGAACGCTGTACGAACCTACAGTTGCGAACATTGTACGAATGTATAGTTGCGAACATTGTACAAATGAACAGTTGCGAACATTGTACGAATGTACAGTTGCGTTTGTACAGTTGCGAACGTTGTACGAGCCTACAGTTGCGAACATTGTACGAATGTACAGTTGCGAACATTGAACGAATGTACAGTTGCGAACGTTGTACGAATGTACAGTTGCAAACATTGTACGAATGTACAGTTGCGAACGCTGTACGTATGTACAGTTGCGAACGTTAGATACGAATGTACAGTTGCGAACTTGTCTGCAAGTGCTGCATTCTGAAATCTACTATTGATACACTAAACACCCTCTAAATTCTAAATCGGAATTGTAGTAGAGAAGAATTAAGATACTTTTAGGCAGGCAGTTACTTAGTGTAGGGTGAAAGTCATGCAGAAAGCTCCTCTAGGAGCTTTCTGCTTGACTTTCACCCTGTATTAAGTTGCCACATGTCTCCGAGACTGATAGGTAAAACCCCTCTAAATCGAACGTTCAATTTAGTACAATGTATAAATATTGGTGTTTGAGACAGGTGGCAGCTTAAAGCAGGACGAAAGTCACGCAGAAAGCTCCTATAGAGGGGCTCCCCTTATGACTTTCATCCTGCATTAAGCAGTCCCTTTCTTGAAACTATCTAAATTATTATCTACTAGAATTTCGGTTTAGTGGGGTTTTGCTGTCTTTATACTTAATTGAACGTCCGGTTATGGGGTTTTACTGTATATTGTAAGGTCAGTCTTACCTTGCAAGCCGAAGCTTCGCTACTGTACACACACGCCTGGGTTGTGGGATTGAACCCACACATGACTTGGGGCATGATCCACATCCGACTTTGCTGCAGCTGATCGGAGAGAAAAAGCTCTGTGGTACTTCCTGTAGTAAAAGAAGCTTAACCATTTACCTAATGAGTATTCATGTAGGACATATTGACTTTTTGAAAATAAGTTACATGTAGCTGCATTTTTACGATCGCGTGTAAACACGAGCTGTTTTGGTCATGGCAGAAACTGTAGAATGAGATCTACATTATTTCATAAGCAAAGAGAGCAGACATTGATTAGATGGATCGTACTAGAGCTGTCTGATCTGGGTCCATTCTGTTTGCTAATACATTGAAATACGCCTCGATGACGTAAAGGGATCAAGGTCGTTAGATAACCCCGCCTATTTTAATATTTACATCATTTGCTGGACTTATTTTCGCCTGCTCCATGTTTTAAAGTGACATTTCCTCATTTTCTTTATGAAAACATAAACAGTTTCAATTAGATTTGACCCTGATGAGGCGCCGTGTTCGGCGTCTCATCTGAATCCAAACTGTTTGCATATAATATCACAGACCAATCTTCCTGGCACTGAAGGGGTGCACAGTACACCCGCACTAGACAGCGTGTTAAAGGAGCTGTCTGGTCAGGATCTGTTGTTTGCTCAAGAATATGCTCAGATCTGATTATCCACCGTTTGTCATGGCAACGCTTTTCTTTCCTTAGTTTACACGGTTAACCCTTTCTACACCTACATAGAAGGCCCAGATCAGATGGCTTAAATAGGAGCGGTTTGACCAGGGTCGGCTGTTTATGAAACAACATAGACATGACTCTATCGTTTCTGCAATGGCGAAACATTTAATATGCTCATCATATACCATTATAAAAATGATTTTAATTAGTATTCACCACGCCGTAACTTCTTACATGAATACTCATGGAGTAAAGGATTAAAACAAAACAGTAACTTATCTAAATATTCATAATGGGCGGTGTCTTGTAAAATATTTACCAGCCAAAGGGTTTAAAGCTCGTATTTTATATCTATCTCCCTCACAATGCCTTAGTTGAACCCTACCCTTCATGCAAACGCATTTTCACGCATTTGCAAACTGAGTAGAACCAAATCAGACGGTTCCTATAGGAGCCGTCTGATCTGGGTCTGCTCTGTTTGCTTTTAGAATTTCAAAGATCTGTTTCTTTACTTTCTAAAATTACTACAATTATCCATCTTTAATGTTTCATTATAACTATTTTGTCGATGAATGTTCAGTAGATATTGAAATTTGGAATAAACACATAACCCTTTCCCTGATACAGAGAGCCCGTTTACACCTATGCAAACAGGGTGGATCCAGATCAGACGACTCCTTTAGGAGTCGTTTGATTAGTATTTGCACGGTTTGCTATCGAAACTATCTAGAAATAATTCTAAAGCTTCTGTCATGTCAAAAATTCCATTGTTAAGGTACTATTATAAAAACAAATGAATATCCATCACTTGGACCACCTCAGCTATTTCTACGAACCCTTACGGAAAACGACGAATAGTTACGAATGGATTATCAATTCAGTGAAAGATTCTTTCATACATAACCATGAGGTAAAGAGTTAACCCTTTCCTTCATATAGGCGTGTTTTCACGCATTTGCAAACAGAGAAGACCCAGATCAGACGGTTCCTTCTCTGATCAGGGTCTGCTCTGTTTGCTGATGGCTACAATGTTCCACCTTCCATATTTCATTGTAACTATTTTGTCCATGAATATTCAGTAGATATTGAAATTTGAAATAAACACAGAAAAGAGAAAGGTTTATCCATTCATTACTATATTACTTAACGAACAACCGTCCAGATCTTACGTTTTTATTTGGATTGAGCACAGCAAACACATTCTTGACATTGATGGACTCAGCAAACAGCGCCGACCCTGGTCAGAGGGCTCCTTCTGGAGCCTACAGATCTACAGATATACACTGTGTCCTTATGTCCCGTTTTAGGGACACTGGCCATTAAAGGGCTAAACAGTGATTTATAAGACAGATGCTTGAGGCCTGAATTTGAACAATAAGGATAATTTCAAACTTGCCGACGACGTTGCCCCAGCCAGCTATGTAGCAGATATCGTTGCCATCTAGGAGATCAACCTCCTCTTTTGTTGCCAGATCAGCTATGCTAACGTACTTGTTAATCTCTGCGTCCGTTTGTAGCTTGATGAGAGCGATGTCAAAATCAAAAGTACTCTTGTTGAAGAACTCGTGCTGGTGAGAATTAAATAATGAAATAATGGCAACGAAATGAAAGAACAACGAAATAAAATAATGACATCAATAATATTTGACCTGGGATACAGAAAGTTTCCAAACATTTTATTCATACAATGCATTTGCAAAACTACTACCCAGATTAGGAGTTGTCTAGTGAATAATCATAGGTATCGGTATCGAACTGAATGTGGTACACGTTCCTGTGGAAAATCATACGAAAACATGCTGTACTTAACCAACTCTCCTACTGACGCCATTTGACGCCTCTGTAAAAGTCATTTTTGAAACCATTGTGATAAACAGAGCATTTGCTTCATAGGAGCAAATGTTCTATATACTAGTATCACAATGGTTTCATACCTACACAATTCTACAATTTCCTTTTCTCTAGTAAATGCTCATTTTCATTAGATTTATTCAAAGAGGTTATATCTAAAAGTAGTTTATGAGGGAACGGGTTACCTTAAAAATCCATACAAAGCGATAAAGGATAATTATTGTCCCATTGAAAACAGAGTGAAATATTTCACATAAAAGACATATTTCTGGCTCTTAACCCTTTCCCTCATATTGACGCCTTTTTATGCCTCTGTAAAAGTCACTTTATGAAACCATTGTGATAAATAGAGCATTTGCTCCATAGGAGCAAAATCTCTATTTATCACAATGGTTTCAAAACTACACAATTCTAAAATTTCCCTTTTCTCTAGTAAATGCCCCTTTTCGGTAGATTTATTCAGAGGTAGGATCTAAAAATAGCCTATGAGGTAATGGGTTAAAGCCAGATGGCAGCTTAATGCTGAATGTAAGTTACACTCCACGCTCCTGTTGTAACGGCACTATGAACAATGAAATGTTTTACGACCACAGATAATGTAGAATCCGGTCTACGATGCGGACCCTGATCAGACGGCTTCTACGGGAGCCGTCTGATCTGGCTCTGCTCTTTTTTGCGAAGGCTTCAAAACTTGTCTCTTTTAAGTTAAACCATTTTCTCCTACTGACGCCTTTTTTGCGTCTCTGTAAAACTCAGTTTTGCTCTATAGGAGCAAATGCTCTATTTATCACAATGGTTTCAAAAATACACACGTTCTAAAATTCTCCTTTTCTATAGTTAATGCTCCTTTTCGGTAGATTAATTCAAAGAGGTTGGGTCTAAAAATAATCTAGGAGGGAATGAGTTAGAGTTAAAATGCAGCAACCCCATTTGTATAAGATGACATACGAACCACTTGCACACAGTTATATATGTTATTCCTTATCCATTTTTTCGCGATCAGTATCCATGCTTATAAAACTTTTAGTTGAGTCTGAGTTCGTTCTCAAGTTTTTTATTGGTCAGATTTGAGCCTTAGGCTCAAATCTGACCAATCAAAAGCTTGAGAACTCAAATATGACCAATCAAAAGCTTGAGAACGAACTCGGACTCAACTAAAAAGTCTTATAAGCATGGGCCCTGACTGACGTTTACAAACAACTTTGATCCTGGTGAGACGTGAGACTCGTGGAGTTACGGCGTCTCATCAGGATCCAAGCTGTTTGATACTCGGTAAATAGCTCATTAACAGCTTGATCGAATCGGATGTAGTCAAACGTGCACCAGAACCAAATTTAAGAATACAGTAAAACCCCTCTAAAGCGACAACGTTATTCATAAACATATGAGTCTTTATCTGCAGGTGGTTGTTTAATATTGACGAAAGTGGTACAGAAAACACCTGTATGAGCTGTCTGTATTACGTTCTTCCTGCATTAGGCTACATGAGCTGTCTGTATTACGTTCTTCCTGCATTAGGCTACATGTGCTTTCTGTATTACGTTCTTCCTGCATTAGGCTACATGTGCTTTCTGTATTACTTTCTTCCTGCATTAGGCTATCACTTGCCTTGAAGACCCATAATTATACATCCGTTTGATGGTCACTTTAAAAGGGTCTTCAATGTACAGTAGAACCCATCTAAGCCTTGGAGACAGACGGCAGCTTAATGCTGGATGAAAGTCATGCAGAAAGCTACTAGATGAGCTTTCTGCATGACTTTCACCCTGCATAAAGCAGACCACTCACCTGAAAGTATCTAAATTCGTCTCTACTAAAATTCCGAGTTAGAGGGTTTTTACTGTACATTAATTTTTCATAGCGGGGTTAAGATATATTAAAACCAGCCTTACCATAGATAGCCATACCAAATCTGCATCGTGCGCGGTTTGGTATGACCATCTAAAGATAGCTAGAGAAACAATTGCGAGGTGGGTGTCGGATTTGGAGTAGGGGTAGGACTGTCTTACCATTAAAATTATGCCCGGGCTTATAACTTGCTCTCGGTGGGAAAACTTGCTCAGTTGGTAGTCACCCAGTACCACTCGTACGTATAAATCTCTGCAATAGCATTGGACTCATAGTACATGCCTTCCATTAATTGCTACATCTACTAATAACTCTTAAACTATCATGGCAATAAATACAGGTGCCTGATCGGATACAGTAAAACCTCTCTAAACCGGACGTTAAAATAAGTATGAATATCGGCCTTGGAGTCAGGCGGCGGCTTAATGCAGGGTGAAAGTCATGCAGAAAGCTCCTCTAGGAGCTTTCTGCATGACTTTCACCCTGTATTATAAGCAGTCACCCACAACAATGTATCTAAATTTTTCTCAACTAGAATTTCGGTTTATAGGGGTTTTGCTGTATGAAATAGGCATTTCTCAACCCAACCTGATGTTGTGACAACAGAGCTATAGATAAGTGCGTAATCAAATATCTGAAATTGTCATTTCTCCATCAAAGACGATTCTAAAGAGTAGTCACAACATAGGGTTTGGTTGAGAAATAAAGGAGATATCTTAACAATATTTTCATTTACGCATTTTATCTGGATATCAGATCTACTAAAAATACTTTATCTGCTGCAATATGTTTTACTTACTTTACAGAAATCGCAGCACACACAACTGACCCGTAGCATACCGGGGCAATAGATAAAGGCCAACTCTTCGAGACGATTCTCATAAGGTTTGGTGGAGAAATGTCGAGTTTCCGTGGGAGCAAATGCTCTATTTACCGCAATGGTTTCAATATTACACACTTTTAAAAGTTTCCTTTTTGCTAGTTAGTGCACATTTTCGATGCATTTATTCAAAGAGGTTTGGTCTGAAAATAGCCTACGAGGGAATGAGTTAAACAATGTGTTCCATGATCAAACCAATCTTGTGTTCATACTCAATTACAGAAATTCGGTTAAATATTCATGATGTTGTTATTGCTTAAATGAATAATTACCAGGTAACAGGTTAATAAACTTACGCTATGTCTGTGACACAATGAGCAGCCGTCACCACCCAGTGGGCGTGAATCAGACTGCCCCCACAGTAGTGGTGCCACTCTCTGTCCAGCCCTAAGTACTGTATCGACGCTATCCAAGGCCAAAACCCGTGAGAAGAGTCACCACCAACAATCTTCGCCAGTTTGTCGGAACCAGCCTCGGTATCTGCCATATTTGGGACACCGTCTGATTCAGCAAATGTTCCATCGACTTCGGAATCTTCATTATTCTCAGGAGTTTTAGTGGAACTCGAATCATTCTCATCGGCACCGGGACACTCATATTTCACAGCAAATCTTTTCCGTGGGTTTTTGCCCATTCTCCCTGATGAATGAATCTTGTGTTTTTCCTTATCTTTCTTGAAATCAGGGGTTTGAAACAAGGATGGTTCGCTAAAGAAATGTTGGGTATGTCTGTTCACGATATATGTCTTGTCATTTTTGGCAGAACTGTTTCTGGCAGCGTCCGGACATGCACCGAACCGAACCTCATCCACGAGAACTTTACGGTTATTCACCGGAATCTTGTGATTGGGCTTTGCACCGTCTGTGAGGCACAGAACTAGAAGCAAATTTGCACACAAATTGAGAAATTGCTATTGAAAGGTGTCAATAGGAGTATGAACCCTTTGACTACTTTTCAATTAACCTATTTTAGCCTTAAGGCATTCCCTCCTAGACTATTTTAGACCCAGCTTCTTTGAATTAATCTACCGAAAGGGAGAATTAACTATAGAAAAGGAGAATTTAAAATTGTGTAGTTCTGAAACCATTGTGATCAATAGAGCATTTGTCCGATAGGAGCAAATGCTCTATTGATCACAATGGTTTCAAAATGAGTTTTACATAGGCACAAAAAGGCGTCAGTCAGTAGGACAGAATGGGTTAATCTAAGTACACTTGTCCAAATATGCATTTTGAACCAACTCCATTGCCATTTGAAGGAATATTTCCACAAAATAATCGTTGCCGCTTGTGGCATTTGTGAAGCAAACAGTGCAGACCCTTATCAGATGCGACCTCTAGGAGACCCCTGATATTGTCTACACTGTATCCTTTTAGGGACATAACGGCTTCTGTCATAGTCCAAGAGTCCTTTTTCCATAGAATATAATGTCGTTTACAAACTCCAGCTTAGTGATATTCATACAGGCATTATTTCGTACATGGATATGCTTTCTGCATGACTTTCGCCCTGTTTTATGTTGCCACCTGTCTTTAACGATGGATTGAGGAAAAAGAGTGTATTTTGATAACTTGACCAATATTGATAACCAGCTAAATGGCCAAGAGTTATGACCCTTGAATTAACAATATATTTTAATTTAGCCTTGTCCGATCTGCAAGTTGAGCAGTTTTTATCCAATTGTCACCAAACTTGTTGAACTGTTTGTGGTAATAATATATCGGCCGAAATTGATAACCAGCTAAATGACCCTATACACTTTAGAGTTATGGTCCTTAAATTAACAAGCTGTGCATATTATAGCCTGTTCCTCTATCTAAGTTGAGCAGTTTCCACTCGAGTGTCAATAAATTTGATAAAAAAAATATATTTGTGGTAATACTATCTCGGCCTAGTTCGATAACCATGCAGCTATATAAATGGTACTAGTTTGCCTGTTTTATGTTTGTCTGCACTCTAAATGCATGAAGTTCACAGAAGACTTTTCTATATGACTTTCATCCTACATTAACCCTTTCCTCCATAAATTCGCCTTTCTACGCCTCTGTACTAACCACTTCTTGAAACCATTGTGATAAATAGAGCATTTGCTCCTATAGGAGCAAATGCTCTATTAATCACAATGGTTTCAAACTACAGAATTCTAAAAGTGTCCTTTTCTCTAGTAAATGCTCCTTTTGGGTAGATTCATTCAAAGAGGTTGGGTCTAAAATAGCCTGTTACCTGCCGTACAAACCTGCGGAAATACTAATATGAACGTCCAGTTCCGAAAGGGTTTACTGCAGTCCCGATTCTACAATTATGTGTGCATATGCCATTTTAAACAGTCATGATGTAATTTATTCTTAACCCTTTCCTCCATTAATACGCCTTTACAAACAGAGTAGACCCTGATCAAACGGCTCCTGTAGGAGCCGTCTGATCGGGGTCTGTTCTGTTTGCTAATGGTATAATATATGAGCCTACAGTTTCTGCTATGGCTAAAAAATAATGGGTCCATGTGATTTTATAAAAGATAATTTTTAAATTAATATTCATTATGTCATTCTTTCTTACATGAATATTAATGGAGTAAAGTCTTGAATGAATATTAATAGGGTATAGGTTTAAAGCCGACCTAGTTTTATGTTTGAAAATAACATTAATGTGACGCAGCATAATTAAATCAAATTAACAAAATACCGAATTAACAAAGTGTATTAAGTTTACAAATTTAAGGGCTTTAAGGGTATTTAGGGCTACCCTCTACGGTATAATTCCGCGCTGGTACATTGGGAGTCTTGCTGGCATGACTTGCTACCCTGTCCTTAACCAGTGCCAGGGATTCCTGTTAAGCTGACCCAGTTTCCGTATTTTTGCTTTCCAGTGAACTGGGTCGTGTAATATATGGGCAGCGGGCAAATTAAGCCTGTACGGTCTAATGCAGCATCGCGTGTCTCAGTCAGTCTCGATTTGTCCGATGTGATTCCTTTGCCATTGCAGCCGGTGGGATATGTTGCAGGAACAGTATACGTGATACCTTCTTTAGCTCTACTTTGGCTGGGCTTTTTGGGTTCCCATAATAAGACATTTTATTCTGTAATTAAACTTTGGATATACCCAATTACAACTCTATTAAAATATGATACGCTGTGTACTCCCTCATTGCCATAGCGGGTCGAATAGTGTTTGACGACTGGAGGGGTTGCATAGTGCGCGTATATAACAGTTGTGTATTTGTATTGCTTAGTTTATATGCATGAACTTCAAATTGATCTGTTCTGTTACCCAATTTTCCGGCAATAATTTATGTGCAGTGTTGTATGTTAAACGAATGTACCCAAGTCTGTTGAGTCTGGGTCAAAATTATGGGACGTACTGGCACTGCGCATAGAGTGTTGCATTCAAGTTATGTTGTTTTTTTTTTACAATCTGAGTGCGTTGACACACTATAATAGAACATACAGACAGATAAACTTACGGAAAAGATTAGCTTATTTACCAATGTCCTAAATAAATTCTATTTTATTATTATTCTTATCTATATATAAGTATTAAATGTATTTTATTTTAAATTTTTCTGTAATTTACGCATTATTGTACAGTAAATGTATCTTTGTGAAGCGCTTTTGAACGCACATATCCTGTATGAAAAGAGCGCTATATAAATGTGGTATAATAATAAATAATAATAAATAATAAATACTCACGGGCAGTGAAAACTCCTATCAAAAACAGATTTCGCCAAAGATCTCGCATTTTCACAACGATTTGTTACCGAATAAGCTCCACTATCAATTGAAGAAGCTATTATCAAATGTACCCCTGACTCAATACACTCGTGTCTATAAATATGGCTTAGCCTAGGCCAGAGGTTATAAAACTTTCTGCTTGAGTCTGAGCTCATTCTCACGCATCTGATTGGTCAAAATCTGACCAGTCAAATAAATGTACTTGAGAGAAGTGACTCAAACTCAAAATCAGGTTTATAACATCGGGGCCTGGTCCTAAACAATCATTTGATTATCGAGTCCTTTCAACAATAGACATCAAGTGCTATAGATTAGAAGAATACTTCTTGAAGTTTAGCCCTTCCCTCATATAAACACCTTTTTCACGTATTTGCAAACAGAGACGACCCAGATCAGTCGGCTCCTATATGAGCCGTCTGATCTAGGTCTGCTCTGTTTGCTTATGGCGTGACATAGATATGATTCTATAGTTTTTGCCAAGACTTCCATTGAAAAGTTTACATTATAAAATTTCTACTCATGAATATTCATGGTGTCATTATCTTTTACATGAAAATTGACCAGGGAAATTGTTAATTAAATGAATTTGTATTCTGGTATATGAACACTGGATTTTTGGTCGCGACATAAAGTGTAGAAACAAATCTATAAATACCATAAGTAGCAGAGCAGACCCTGGTCACACGATTCCAAAAGGAGTCATCTGATCTGGATCTACGACAATCGCAACGGAGTTAAATCGGGCGTCTGATAGGTATAGACAATCTAAATATTTAATTTCCCATTTTAACCATATCTCATTTTTTAACTAGAAAATTGCATCTGTAAGACACAGCGATGTCCCCGTGGTGGTGTTTGCATACATGTAGCTGCACGAAAAAAATCCTAAGTAACTTGACCTTGACCTCGGGCTTTTCGGGCAGCATGGGCTGGATGCGCAATGAAAGTATGGGTGGTGTTTAATGTGTACATGTATATGCAATTCAATGCCAATAACTACAGTGGTTAGTGAGATATAAAACAATGAAAAAACCATCGTCAACGGAGGCGTTAAAAAAATGCACTTTTAATGAACAAAAAGATAGATATTGGTGATTTCCTTAACCAATTCCATCATTTAAACGTGTCTTCGCGCACTTGCAAACAGTGTAGACGCAGATCAGACGGCCCCTTTAGGAACCTTCTGATTAGGATATGCTCTTTTTGCTAGTGGAATTTGAAATGTGTCTTTACTTTCAAAAATGGCTAGAATGGCCCACCTTCCATATTTCAATATAACTATTTTTGTCCATGCATATTCAGTACAATGTAGGTATTGAAATTTGGAATAAATACAGAATCGAGAAAAGGTTGAAACTCTCCTCATCTACATGTAGAATAACGGACGGTTTTACATTTTAATGATATAAAACACTTTCAATACATCATTTCAATACAAGCTGATTGCAATATCAAACTTTACATACAGTATAGACCAGGATCAAAAGTTATAAAACTCTGAGTCTGAGATCATTCTCAAGTATATGAGTGGTCATATTCTGAGCAAGCTCAGAATACGACCAATCAGATGCTTGCGAATGATCTCAGACTCAAGCAAGAAGTTTCATAACCTCGGGGCCAGGAGCAAAGCACATGCTCTAATCAGGATCTGTACCGTTTTTCATTCTTATTCCTTCATCTAATTTACACCGAACGGAATGTATGGTAACAAACATTGACGGGTTAATTGATATTCATACATTCATCATTTGATCAGGTAAAGGGATAATAACTTATACTAACCTACCAAGAGGTGACGCCAGAATAATGTATGCAGTGCTTACCACAATACTTTCTGGACGGACAGAAAGACTGTTAAAAGCCCATATATATGCCCGGTCTCTTCAATATTATGTAAATTTGAAGAAATTGAGCATACTTATCGGATAAAATGAGCCTACGCCGTCATTTTCACCCAGTCAGTGGATGTAACTTCATTGTGATATCAAAAGTTCATATCAAAATAGCAAAAAAAAACCCACAAACAATAACACCCCCCCCAACAAAAAAAAAGAAATAAATAGATAAAATGAAATGCAACAAGTAGGTACATGTACTACTTTTTTGGTGCGTATCTGCTCATGAAAGTTTAAACAAACGCAATTAACCCTTTCCTCCATAGGCTATTTTTAGATCCAACCACTTTGAATAAATCTACCGAAAAGGAGCATTAACTAGATCATTTTAGAACTTTGTAGTTTGAAATCATTGTGATAAATCGAGTATTTGAACCTGTAGGAGCAAATGCTCTATCTATCAGAATGGTTTCATAAAGTGACTTTTACAGAGGCGTAGAAATGCATATTTATGGATGAAATGGTTAAAGGTGTCAGAAGCGTTCGACACACAGTAATTTAAGGATACACGTACGTATATATGAGTGCTATATATGAGAGATAATGGAACCATGCAAAATATTAGACCGTCTATAAATCAGTTACCCGCCACACCCACGCTCAGGGGTAAATCATAACCAGGCTTTATCATGAATACCCTTTACCTGTTGCATATTCATGTAAGAAATAATGGCTTTATATGAATTATATTAGCATAATTATGTACACAATATAATCAGGACTGTATTATACCATGAAGAAACAGAGCAGACCCTGATCAGACGGCTGTCATGGGAGCCGTCTGAGATGGGTCTTCTCTGTTTGCAAATGCTTGAAAAAGGCGTTTATATGAGGGAAAATATTAAAGCTTTACAATGAATTGAAATAAATCACACCCAGCCATGAAAACAATATTTGCTGTCTTGAATGTCAGAAGCAGTGCACTGGCTCTTGTTTGAGTAGCCCTCTCAATATTAAATAAATAGTTTTTCGACTGTTTAACCTTTTGCCTGCTCATTATTCATGCAAGAAGTAATGACCTCGTGAATATTCATTAGCTGATGTTTTATAATGGTACACGAACACGTGGTTTGTTTCGCTTTGGCAGAAACTGTAGAATCAACTCTATATAATTGTATAAGCAAACAGAGAAAATTATCAGACGACTTCTACCAGAGCCGTCTGATCTAGTTATACTTTGCAAAGGGGTTAATATCAGGTGAAAGGTAAGCTTAACTCTTTCCTTCATATAAACGTGTTTTAACGCATCTGCAAACAATATACCTATATCAGACGGCTCCTATAGGAGCCTTCTGATCCGGGTCTACTCTATTTGAAAATGCGTTTATATGAGGGAAAGGGTTAGTCCTAGCTGTGAAAAATTGGCCTGAGTTTGCACTGTTAGCTTATGCAATAATATATCTGCAGATCCAGTAACACCGATGCTACGGCAATACTACGACATTCATTTTCTTCGAAAAAACAACAACAACTAGACCTAACAATGTACTAAGTGTTATGGCACTATATCTATTTCAGTGATATCGTCATAATTGTTCCCCCACTTAGTAACTCAGTAACTTATTTCTATAATGTAAAACTTTCACGGGTATTTTTTCTTTGACACTACTTGCGCGAACGAAGTAGACCCAGTTCAGAGGGATCTAACAGCAACTGTCTGGTCTCGATCTACTCTGTTCCCGTAACTATGAGGGAAAGAAAACGCGTAACTAGCGGGGCTGGGATCAATAAGTAGATGAGTAATTTCTGATCAATAACTCATCGACATCTACACTTTGAATCCTCAGGTTTAGTAGGAAGGTTGGTCGTGAAGGTTGCAAAGCCAAATACTAAACAACAAAGCTATGACGTCTTGAATCCAATTCAAACTGTCAACAAAGACAATCTCGATTTCAACAAAACAGCATGTAGTATTCACGTACATTTAATTTATTGCCCAATAGGGGACACTCACAAATTCTATAAAATCCTGTGATCTACGCAATTTCTTTGATGGGGTCAGTCCATAAGGATCCTCAATCGCAATAAAGTTGTCCGTCTGCTTGAGAGGTACGGGCTAGTTCATGGTACGATATTTGGCTCCCCAGAATTTATAACCGATCTAATTTTCTTTGTGCAGTAACATTTTGTCTGTTCAAGCTTCGATCTCGATCAGGTTTTAATGACTTACAATTCGTTTAACCCTTTCCCTGTTCAACGTTTATTCCAAATTTCAATACCTACTGAATATTCACGGACAAAATATATTAGTTACAATGAAATATGGAAAGTAGAACATTGTAGCCATTTTAGAAACTAAAGACAGATCTATCAAATTCCATCAGCAATCAGAGCAGACCCTGATCAGACGGCTCCTCTAGGAGCCGTCTGATCTGGGTCTACTCTGTTTGCAGATGCGTGAAAATACGTTTTATTAGGGAAAGGGTTAAGCGTTTGAAACACTACCAACAGAGTGTCAAGCAGCTTGGATCCTGTAGAAATGCCGAGTTACGCGGCGTCCCATCTCAATACAAGGTATTTGCAAATGTTAGTCCGATTGCACTTAGAAGAATTGTTAACCCTTTCCCTGTTCTATATTTAGTCAATGTCTACTGAATATTCATGAACACAACAGTTATAATGAAATAATTTTATGGAAGGTGGAACATTGTATACATTCTAGAAAGCAAAGAAACAAATCTACCAAATTCTATTAGTAAACAGAGCCAAAGACCTATGATGACAGAGCAGACCCTGATCAGATGGCTCCTCTGGGTCTACTCTGTTGCAAATTCGTCAAAACACGTTTATAAGAGGGAAAGGGTTTTTGAAGTGAAATCAACGTACAAATGCGGGGCCAGTGCTAGATTACAACGTAAAGCTAATTCCATATTGTTATAGACAGAACCCTGGTACAATTATTCCCACTTTTTAACCTCGGTTATATATGGTCTGTCATGAACATTTGAGTCACAGACCTTTAATTTATTAAACCATGTATACCATAGTTATGCATTTACAAACAGATTACACCCAAATCAGACGGATTCTCTAGGAGCCGTCTGATCAGAATCTGCTCTGAATACGAAATAAAACTTTTGTCTTAGTCAAAAAATCCATTGTTCATGATGTCATCATAAATTTTAGCTACATTTTTTGTAATTAATATTCATTTCTTCTGGTACTGTATTCATGGTTGTCTTAAAATTTTCTTAAAATAGTTATTCCCTCCTAGTGACGCATTTTAGCACCTCTGTAAAAATCACATTATGAAACCATTGTGGTAAATAGTTAATAGTAATCGGTTAAACGAATTGTAAGTCATTAAAACCTGATCGAGATCGAAGCTTGAACAGACACAATGTTACAGCACAATGATAATTAAGAAAATATTTATCACAATGGTTTCAAAACTACACAATTCTAAAATCCTCCTTTTCAGTAGGAGGGAATGAGTGAATTGTGCCTTCTTACAAAAAGACCAAGATCAGACATAAATCTAATCAGGGTCTGCTCAGTTTGCTTATATGTTGAAGATTTGATCTCTATTATTTGCAATAACAATGAATTTCCTTTTTTTAAATTTTTAATATATGAGTTAATATCATATCATGTTACATATATGATTATCTTCTGTTTCATAGCAACAAAATTCCGTTTTTATTTTCATACCATTTGTTACAGACCTAGTTCTCTACTGTTTATCATAGCAAAAATCCTTTTTTAACCCATTCCCTGATAGGCTATTTTAGATACCTCTTAGAATAAATCTACCGAAAAGGAGCATTAACTAGAGAAAAGGACACTTTTTATAATTGTGTAGTATGAAACCATTGTGACAAATAGAGCATTTCCTCCTATAGGAGCAAATGCTCTATTTATCACGATTTCATAAAGTGGCTTTTACAGAGTCGTCAATATGAGGGAATGGGTTAAAATACGAGTTGCGATTATTCTATGTAATGGATCTTATTCTATATCATATGTAACAGAACTTCTCTATTGTTTAATATAGCAATTATTTTTATCTTTTTAATATGAAATATACATAAATAAATGTTCATAATGTGCAGTCTTGCATCAATATTTCAGAAAAGGGCTAAAAATTTAAAAGAGTCTAGTTGTAACAATTTTGAACCAAGTCCTGGATTTGCAAATGATTCAAACTGAAATGCTAAATTCTACAAGTTTAGTTTTTAATCCTTTACCTGAAAGAGGTGATTTTTCACACCTTTGCAAACAGAGTTGATCCATATCAGACAGCGCCTATGTTTGCTTAATATGAAATAATATACAGTTTCTGAAGTGTCCAGAACTTCCATGATGCATTTTTATGCAAAAAACATTTATATGGCAATATGAACACATAATATCTTTAGTCATGGCAGAAACTAATTGCTTAATGAAGGGAAAATGTGATACAAAAAGCTCCTATAGGAGCTTTCTGTATCACCTTTGTCCTGCATTAAGCTACCACGTTTTAAAAATCAAGAATTAACTTCTTCTGAGTGGTTTTATTAGCAAGACTACTATACCATACACTGTTTTGCAGATGACAATAACTCAGCTTGCAAAAGACTTAATCCATTACTTCATAAATACCCCCTTTCTATACCTTTGCAAACAGAGTAGACCCAGATCAGACAGATCCAGAAGAAGCAGTCTGGCCAGGCTCAGCCGTGTTTGCTTATGTTTTAACCATTCTCTTGCTGAATTTTAAAATACATTTCTCCTTCTTTACCCATGCCCTGTCGTATAATTACATACACCTTCACTGTGTACAAGTATTTCGCTGTGCAATCACTGCTGTGGAGTGCACTGGTTGCATAATCAACTTGTAAATAGTGCAGACCCTGATGAGACAGCTCCAGCAGGAGCTGTCTCATCTGGGTCTTCACTATTTACAGGTAGGTATATTGACGTGAACAGCAACCGAAGGGTATATACGGTAATTATGATTCTACAGTGTCTGCCATGACCAAAAACTCCTACGTCCATGTGCCATTATAATAATTAATCTTATTTATATTATTGATGTCATTATTTTTCACATGAATATTCATGGAGTAAAGGGTCAATTTCTATGATCTAGGCGTCTCTGCTGGAGGGAAAACTGACAGTAGTAGGTAAACAATTATAAATCTCTTAGCAGACTTAATATCAAACCTTTCCTTGCCCTCAAGTGTCTCTCAACAGCATCATAAAACACCCAAACAGCGCTCGGACTGACTCTAGGGTCCCTAGGTAGCGCTTCACCCTGTATTTCATACAAACGCTTGTTCACCCCTTTGCATACAGAGTAGATCTAGATCAGATGGCTCGAATAGGAGCCATCTGATCAGGGTCTGCTCTGTTTGTTTCTGAAATTATGAATCTGATTATTCAGTTTATACTAATACCAAACAATCCTGTGTCTGAATGCCATAGTAAAAATGACATTACTTCTTGCATGTATATTCAACAAGTAATGGGTTAATAGGAACATATTTGAGACCGATAAGTGCATATAATGGTTTTAGCTTCGTATGGGGTAATCCATAAAATTAACCCTTTCCCTGTTGCTTTGTTTGTGTTGATTGATGTCCAATTCTGCCAACTATGGGCTAATTGGACGGGCCAGAGAGAGGGGAAAGGTTACAGTGAAACCTGGGCACAATGCCCTACTCTTAATATGAACAGAGTTTCTATGGTTTTTTTAGATGCCGAGTGTAAAGCACTGGTACATCGGACCTTGGTTTATAAAGTCTGAAGACTTGGTCTGGCGGAGCATTGAACCTAGGACTCCTTGAATATTCATGTAAGCAAAAATGACATCATGAATATTAATTAACAAAAGTTCTATAATAGCACATGTACACAGGATTATTTGGTATTGTCAGAAATTATAGGGTCAGATCTATTATAATTTCATAAGCAAACACAGCAGACCATGATCAGACAGCTCCTACAGGAGCCATCTGATCTGGGTCTACTCTGTTTGCTAATGCATGAAAAAAGTATTTGTTTGAAGGAAAGGGTTAATGTAATCACAGTGGTGTTAGCAAATCAAAAGAGCACCACAAGCAACTCTCTGTGCTTATTTGTTAGCAATAATGTCTGAAGCAAACAGAGCAGACCCTGATCAGATGACTCCTATAGGAGTCATCTGATCTGGGTCTACTCTGTTTCTAAATTCGTGAAAAGGCATTTATATGAAGGAAAGGGTTAATCACCCTTTGACTGAAATTCATACTAATAAATATTCATGTAAGTAATAATGACATCATCAACCCTTTCCTTCATATAAACGCCTTTTTACACATTTGCAAACAGAGAACACCCAGGAGGAGCCGTCTGACCAGGGTCTGCTCTGCTTGCTTATGCAATAATACAGATCTGATTCTACAGTTTCTGCCCAAGTCAAAACTTCCTATGCTCATGTTTTATTATAAATATTCAGCTAATAAATATTCACGATGCCATTATTTTATGCATGTAATGAATAGAACAGGGCATTGTGTTTTACTTTCATCTTGCTTTAAGCTGCCACCTGCCCTAAATACCAACTAATTAACACAATTTAGTAGCCGTTATAGAGAGGTGTTATTGTAATACCAAAATATCCAGTGTACATGTTATAAAAATTCAGCTAATAACTATTCATGATGTCATTATTTCTTACATGAATATTCAAAAGGGTTTAAGCAGGCATCAACATGTGGTCTACATTTGCTGTGTTGAGATGCACAGGGACATGTCTCTCTTCGTACACAACTAGCAATTAGAATATGCCAATAAGACATGACTTCCGTGAATAAAACTTTCCTTCATATAAACATTTTTTCACACCCTTTCAATCAGAGTAAAGCCAAATCCGATAGCTCTTGGAAGAGCCATCTGATCAAGGTCTGCTCTGTTTGCTTATGCTACTGTTTTTGTCAAAGTAAAAAATGTCACTTGAAAAGTTAACATGAGAAAAAAGAAAAAAAAATGGTTAACTTTCATCTGCCACCAATTTTCATCCCTTTTCTTTCAAAACAGTTTAGACTTGCAGTTGACGTAATGCCGAGTTACTCAGCATCTCATCTGGGTCCAAATTGTTTGCAAAGGTGCTCAGATTTGACAATTACTATGAGAACTAGTTTAACACTGTCCCTGTTACAAATTTCAATACCTACTGAATATTTATGGACAAAATAAGTTATAACGAAAAATAGAAGGTGGAACATTGTAGCAATTTTAGAAAGTATAGAAACAGATCTATTAAATTCCATTAGCAAACAGAGCAGACCCTGATCAGACGGCTCCTATTGGAGCCATCTGATCTTGGTCTACTCTGTTTGCAAATTTGTTAAAAGGCATTTATATGAGGGAAGAGGTTAACTAATATATTTCTAGGTCACAGCTACCCCAGTTATGCATGACTGTGTAGCTATGGAACGGCCTATGAGAACTGTAACTTCAGTGTTTCTGTGTGAATACGTGTTTCACTAGAAAACTAACTCAGTCTGAGAGGGCCCGGCTATCAAGGTTATATGACTCTAGACATAGTGATCTGATTCAACCCAAAAACTATAGGCGTCTTCCTCTGATGATACCTTAATATGAAACCAATATGTGAAGTACTGTTTGAGTTATCACGTCACATCAAAAGTGTTGACAGATGGATAGATAGACAGAAAATGTGATTACTATAGGGCTCCTGCATTTTCAATGCAGGGTCCTACTAATCACATAACATCAGTAACGCATGTCAATCCTTGCAGCCCTGGGAATCTTTCTAGTACAAAAACCATTGCGTATATTTATTTCTTAAAGACATTATTTCATCAATAAAATTTACAAACAAATGTGATCAGCGTGTAAAACAGTCTGGATCTAGATGATAGGCCAAGTTACTTGAGGTTTCATTTAGATCTTAACTGTTTCGTTAATCACAAATTCG
The DNA here is from genome assembly GCA_963576725.1 of Azorinus chamasolen. Lineage (NCBI taxonomy): Eukaryota > Metazoa > Mollusca > Bivalvia > Cardiida > Solecurtidae > Azorinus > Azorinus chamasolen. Next base: position 46,668,429 of record OY755246.1, on the reverse strand, counting down.
TCACTAGGATTGACTAGGTTAACCCATTCCCTCATAATGACACCTCTGTAAAAGTTACCTTTTTAACCATTGTGATAAATAGAGCATTTGCTCTATATGAGCAAATGCTCTATTTATCACAATGGTTTCAAAACTACACAATTCTAGAATTTTCCATTTCTCTAGTAAATGCTCCTTTTCGGTAGATTTATTCAAAGAAGTTGGGTCTAAAAATAGCATATGAGGGAATGGTTTAACATAGTGACCACCTATCCTACACAGTTTCTATGAGTCCAGGTCAAACACAGTTAGGAATGGACTGACAGATAGACAAGGGGTAAATCAAATGTTCATTTTTATATATTTCAAAAATATTTTAGACAGTATCAGTTTGCCCAGCATGAAAAAATAAGGTGAAAGAGCTAAGCTTAATCCCTTTACTCCATAGATAGATTCTGATTCTAAAGTTTATGTCATGGTGTAAACACTCCGTGTTCATATCCAAGAATAAAATTAATATTCAAGATGTAAAGGATTATGTTTTTTGCTCATTACAGTCTTTCTGTGTGGATGGAAATTCAAGAAAAAAAATTGTCTAGTACTCTACATGTACATGTATATTACCTACTCTGTAATTGTATCATAAGGCAGCCTGTAAAATACAGTTGTTATCCAAAAAATACATCATTTGTCCATTAATCCATTCCCTCATATTCAACTTTAGACGACTCTGTAAAAGTCACTTTGTGAAACCATTGTGATAAATAGAGCATTTGCTCCTATATGCTCTATTTATCACAATGGTTACAAACTACAAATTTCTGAAATTTTCCTTTTCTCTAGTTAATGCTCCTTTTCGGTAGATTTATTCAAAGAGGTTATATCTAAATATAGCCTATGAGGTAATGGGTTAACCCTTTCTCTCTTATAAATGCTTTTTAAAACCTCTGCAAACAGAGTATACCCAGATCAGACGGCTCCTTCAGGATCCATCTGATCAGAGTCTGCTCAGTTCGCTTATAAAAAACCATTGAACATATGCCATTAGAATTATTTAGCTAATAAATATTCATGGTGTCATTATTTCTTACATCACCATGAATATTCAACTGGGAAAGGGTTAATAACATGTACAGTATAAAATGTCACAAAGATAAATCCCATTTTATTTAAGTCATGGTAAAAATGTAACTGGGTATTGTAAATATACTAAATAATATAGGCCCTGTACAGAAAAGACTGCTGCATATCTGAGTATGTAGCTATGGTGTAGCATGTGAAAGTTTCTTGTTAGCTCTTTACCTAAATGACTGTATGAATAATGATCATGTGAACATTTATCAGCTGAACTTTAACCCTTTCCTCCATAGGCTATTTTTAGACACAACCTCTCTGAATCAATCTAACGAAAAGGAGTATTTACTTGAGAAAAGGGGAAGTTTAGAATTGTGCAGTTTTGAAACCATTTGGTTTATATATATAGAATATACTCCTATAGGTCTCTAAGGAGCAAATGCTCTATTTATCACAATTGTTTCATATATCTACCGAAAAGGAGCATTTACTAGAGAAATGGAACAGTTTAGAATTGTGTAGTTTTGAAACCATTGTGATAAATAGAGCATTTGCTCCTGTAGGAGCAACTGCTCTGTTTATCACAATGGTTTCATAAAGTGGTTTTTACAGAGACATAGAAAGGCGTATTTATGGAGGAACGGGTTAATAATGATATTATGAAAGGACTTTTTTACCACAGCAGAAACTGTAAAATCAGATCTCTATTATTGTGTAAGCTAACGGAGCAGTCCCTGATCAGATGGCTCCTGTAGGACTGAGTCATCTGATCTGGGTCTACTCTGTTTACAAAAGTGGCAAAAGGTTTCTACATAAGGCAAAGGGTTAATTCAAAGTATCAGCACTCTCTCTTCGACTCATATCTACAATGAGCTGTTTCGATGCTACACAGTTCAACAATTTCAAGTTGTCTTGTTAACTCTTCCCCCAACACTATTTACAAGGCTTATCATTCATTGTCTCCATATCTTGTCTCTAGAAATTTCACCCACTGTAGAAGAGTGGCATTTTCACCAGGCAACTGAAATATATACAAAAGGTAGAAATCTCAAGAAAATATTCAAAAGTTTGTGACAATGTCAACAGATTAAACAATTTCCGCATTAATATTTATACAAGAATTCATTAACTTTAACCCTTTCTTTCATATTAACCCTTCGCTTGCTATTCGCGTCAATATACCTACCAGTAAATAGTGAAGACCCAGATGAGACAGCTCCTGCAGGAGCTGTCTCATCAGGGTCTGCACTATTTACAAGTTGATTGTGCAAACAGTGCACTCCACAGCAGTGATTACACAGCGAAATACTTGTATACAGTGAAGATATATGTAATTATACAACAGGGCATGGGTAAAGAAGGAGAAATGTATTTTAAAATTCAGCAAGCGAAGGGTTAATGCCTTTTCACACCTGTTGCAAACAGAGAAGACCCAGATCAGACAGCTCCTAATGTCTGATCAGGGTGTGCTCCGTTTGATTATGAACATTTATCAATCTGATCATGCAGTTTCTGCAAGTGAAAAAAATCACTTTTCATTTTATTGACTATGTCCATGAATATTCATGAGGTGAAGAAATTTTGAATAAATATTAAGCAGAGAAAGACTTAATTGAATTTTCATAATGGCTAATGTAGTAAGGGATTATTTTGGCCATAACTGTAGAGTAAGATCTATATCCAATAAGCAATGTTGACCCTGATGAGAAGCTCCTACAGGACTTGTTTGCACAGGGTCTATCCTGTTTGTAAACGTGTTAAAAGACATATTGATGAAGCAAAGGGACACAATTGACCCACTTCAGCTGTCTTTATAACTGTCATCATGCTGTAAAAAATTATGCTTAAATGCCAACAGTAATGTTTATCTGCTAGCAAAAGATGTGTAAGGGGAAACAACTCAATTTACCAAACCTGACCATGGCAGAAACTGTATAATCAGATTTACACATTATTTCTGAAAAAGATGACACTATGTAATCACAGGGATATTTGCAACCTGAGAGCACAAGCCACTGCCATCAGTGTGCATCTGCCAGTAAAAAGAATGTTTAGCCCTTTCCCTGTTGAATATTCATAGCATTGTATTGACAAGTATTGACATCATATTTATTGGATGAATTATTATAAAGGAACATGTACGTAGGATGTTTTGGTAAGCCCTGTAGAGTCAGGTCTATAATTTCATAAGCAAACAGAGCAGTCCCTGATCAGACAGTTCCCACAAATGAGGGAAAGGGTTAAAGGGGAAACAAAGATGGCAATGGTAGAAATTGTATAATCAGACCTACATTATATAATATCTAGCAAACAGAATAGATCCTAATCAGCAATGTTTAAATTTCTTATTTGTGCTTTGCTGTTTATTTTACATATTATTTATGTTCATCTGATAACCGGTATGTTTGAATTTTGAATAGCCCCTCAAGCGTATCAAAACATTCAAACAAGTGGTGCATATTGAAAAGCAAATTCAATCCAATGTTCCAAATTTTTCTGCATTTGAACATAAGTTTGGTACACGGAGTTATAAGCAGAACTTGAAAGGATAACTGAACGTCTCTTTTCAGACACTGAGACAATGTTTTTGGCTTTGAACAGAGCCACAGATAACAGTGCGTACCAAAATACTAAAACCGTCATTTCTCCACCAAACCCTAAACTGTGACTACTCTTTAGAATCGTCTCTTCGAGATGATTCAAAAGTGTGGTCACAGTATAGGGTTTGGTGGAGAAATAAAAAAGTTATTCTTGAAAATTTACGCATCTTATCTGGAGCTCTATTTGTATGCAAAGCATAATGTCATAGAAACTAGTCTATTTGGGTCATTTAGTCAGTGTGTTTAACCCTTTCCCTGTTCTATGTTTATTCAAAATTTCAATACACAACGACTATTCATGGACAAAATGGATATAATGAAATATGTAAGGTGGAAAATTGTAGCCATTTTAGATACATGTAGTAAAGACACAAATCTTTCGAATTCCATTAGCAAACAGAGCAGACCCTGATCAGATGTTCACATGGAGGAAAGGGTTAATGATCTAATATCAAACAGTTAACCCCTTACTCCATGAATATTTATGTAAGAACTAAGGTCATCATGCATATCAATTAGATTAATTGTTATAACAGATCACAGACCCTGGCATTTTTAGTCAAGGCAGAAACTGTAGAATCATATCTATATCATATCAATAGCAAACAGAGCAGACCCTGATCAGACGGCTCATACAGGTGCACAGGTGTAGATAGGCATATTTATGGAGTAAATGGTTAATCCAGCACTCTGTTATTATGCTACTAAACAAGATTTTCTTGAACATTTCTAATGTTAACCCATTCCCTCACAGTCTATTTTAAAACATAACCTCTTTCACTATATCTACAAACAACTTACAAGAGCACCGCAAACGGATGCCAACGCTAGTCTGTCATCATTGTCAAAATGAACATGCATACCAAAAATGAAGGTTGTAAATGAAAAATTGAAGAAGTTATGGTCAATGTTAAGATTTCGGACAACAACGACGATGACAACGACACGAACATTGGAGTTACGACAATAGCTCGTGATTTCTACAAAACAGACGAGCTAAAAAGGAGCATTCACTACTGACTAAAAGAAATTTTGTTAGAATTGTGTAGTTTTGAAACGACTGATAAATTAAGCATTTGCTCCATAGGACCTTTCTGCATAATTTTAGTCCTGCAACTAGAGGTTTTTGTCAAAAGAACGGATGTCTCCCCTCTAATAAAAACAATATGTAAAGGGAATTCACTAAAAATGTTATGGTCTTGATGAATGATACTCATTATGCGTTTTCCACACTACATTTTTCAAGAAGAAAATGATAACAGCTAATAACTCCAAAAATACTGATACCAGATTTATGGCCCTTGTGCATGACATTTACTTTCATCATGCTCTTTCCAAAAATAAAATGTCATTCCAATAGCATCAGTCGAACAGGAGTTATTGATCGGCCAAAAAATGTAACAAAGGGCAATAACTCCAAAAGTATTGAAGCCAGAATTATGGCCCTTGTTCATGACACTTTCTCTCATCATGCTCTTTCCATGTATGAAGTTTCAATACGATGGCAAGAGCCATGTAGGAGTTATCGTCCGGACAAGAAAGAATTAAACAAATGTACAAGGGGCAATAACTCTAAATTTATTGAAGCTCGAGTTAAGGATCTTATGCATGACACTTTCTCTTATTATGATCGTTCCATGTATGAAGTTTCACTCCAATGGCATGTGTCACATAGGAGTAATCATCTGGACAAAAAATTGTGATTGTTTTTACAAAGGGCAATAACTCCAATATTAGTGAAGCCAGAGTTATGGACCTTGTGCATGACACTTCCTCTCGTTATGATCTTTCCATATATGAAGTTTCAATCCAATGGCATGAGCCATATAGAAGTTATCGTCCGGACAAAAAAGTGTGATTTTTTTTACAAAGGGCAATAACTCCAATATTAGTGAAGCCAGAGTTATGGACCTTGTGCATGACACTTCCTCTCGTTATGATATTTCCATATATGAAGTTTCAATCCAATGGCATGAGCGATATAGAAGTTATCGTCCGGACAAAAAAGTGTGATTTTTTTACAAAGGGCAATAACTCCTATATTAGTGAAGCCAGAGTTATGTACCTTCTGCATGACACTTCCTCTCGTTATGATCTTTCCATATATGAAGTTTCAATCCAATGGCATCAGGCATATTGAAGTTATTGTCCGGACAAAAAATTATGATATTTTTTACAAAGGGCAATAACTCCAATATTAGTGAAGCCAGAGTTATGGACCTTGTGCATGACACTTCCTCTCATTATGCTCTTTCCATATATGAAGTTTAAATCAACTGACATCAGGCATATTGAAGTTATCGTCCGGACAAAAAATTATGATATTTTTTACAAAGGGCAATAACTCCAATATTAGTGAAGCCAGAGTTATGGACCTTGTGCATGACACTTCCTCTCGTCATGATCTTTCCATATATGAAGTTTCAATCCAATGGCATGAGCCATATAGGAGTTATCGTCCGGACAAAAAAGTGTGATTTTTTTTTACAAAGGGCAATAACTCCAATATTAGTGAAGCCAGAGTTATGGACCTTGTGCATGACACTTCCTCTCATTATGCTCTTTCCATATATGAAGTTTCAATCAACTGGCATCAGGCATATTGAAGTTATCGTCCGGACAAAAAGTGTGACAGACAGACGGACAGACGGATGTCCGGACAGACAGACAGACGGACAGACGGACAGACAGACAACTCTCACGAAAACAATATGTCTCCCCCATATAAATATGGGGGGAGACATAATTAACCCTTTCCCTCTTACAAACGTGTTTTCACGCATTTGCAAACAGAGCAGACCAAGATGAGATGTCTCCTAAGGAGCCGTCTGATCAGGGTCTGCCCTGTTTGCTAATGGAATTTGAAAGATCTGTATCTACTTTCTAAACATGACTACAATGTTTCACCTTCCATATTTCACTATAACCATTTTGTCCATGAATAATCAGTAGATATTGAAATTTCGAATAAACCTAGAACAGGGAAAGGGTTAAGCAACAACCTGTTCTTATAGACCCCTCATGTTTAATAATTATGTAGTCTCTATAGACAGGGTCTACTATAAAATGAATTAATGAGATTACCTCCTTATGATCTAGATTGTCCACACCATAGGAGTCTAGCAGGGTGATTGTCCGGGAGGTGGGATAGTCCTTTGGTACGTTTAGAGTGAACATCACCCGGCCACATTTACCAACCAGCACTCTCAGTCTGGACTGCTCCTCCATCCAGTCAACTGCATGGCTAGAACAAATATAATAAAGGTCCTTGTAATATAAAACTAGAAAAGTGTGTCTATTGGACACGGATGATACCCTAGAAATATTGTCTCTAAATCAAGCACTTTTCACTATATGTTATATAGTGAATCAATTTTCAAAGTCCAATAACTCTGGTAAAAATGGTCAGAGCAAAATTCCCTTCTTTACTTACATCTACACATCAAGGTCGTTCATCTGTGAAAGTTTGGAGTAAGTGCTCCCATTAGTGTATGACGAATGGGACACACAAGATTTTTTGGACTTACAGATATAATACATACATACAGATGTACAGACAAAATGAAGGCTATATGCCTCCCACCTTGTTTTGTGGGGGGGTGGGGGGGGGGCACAAAAAAGGGCACCTCAACTTTTATAAACTGTGTAGAATATAGGGCTGTAACAAGTTTCTGAGTACCTGAGTACTCACCAATCACATCCCGCAAACCAGATGCAAGTATAAATTTCACTGTCTCATCTGGATTTAAAAAAATTGCATAGGTAATCTCATATTCACTGCTAGATTGTACGGACGAACAGACAGACAGATGGACGAACATACTCACCAGTGGGTACTTGTGTGACTTTTTCCTTTGATCTTTTCTTGTGTGACGAGTCGAACAAGTAAAATATATTTTTGGCTCTAACTTTTGAATGGAATGATCTGGAAGCTAATCCTTACTCTATGTCCTACATCTGGTCAGGTTAATGTCACAAGAAATGGCCAGGTTAGTGTCACAAGAAATGGCCAGGTTGATGTCACAAGAAATGGCCATGTTGATGTCACAAGAGATGGCCAGTTTAATGTCAAAAGAAATTGCCAGGTTAATGTCACAAGAAATGTCCAGGTTGATGTCACAAGAGATGGCCAGGTTAATGTCACAAGAAATGGCCAGGTTAATGTCACAAGAAATGGCCATGTTGATGTTACAAGAAATGGCCAGGTTAATATCACAAAAATGGCCAGGTTGATGTCACAAGAGATGGCCAGGTTAATGTCACAAGAAATGGCCAGGTTAATATCACAAAAATGGCCAGGTTGATGTCACAAGAGATGGCCAGGTTAATATCACAAAAATGGCCAGGTTGATGTCAAAAGAGATGGCCAGGTTGATGTCACAAGAAATGGCCAGGTTAATATCACAAAAATGGCCAGGTTGATGTCAAAAGAGATGGCCAGGTTAATGTCACAAGAAATGGCCAGGTTGATGTCACAAGAAATGGCCAGGTTAATATCACAAAAATGGCCAGGTTGATGTCACAAGAGATGGCCATGTTAATGTCACAAGAAATGGCCAGGTTGATGTCACAAGAAATGGCCAGGTTAATGATTTTACTTGCATGACTATTCAGAAAAAGTCACACAACTACCCATTGGTGAGTGCAGACGGACATACAGAAGTACGCCATGCACAAAAACAAAATGTCTCCCCAGTACTGGGGAGACATAATTTCTGTAATGACGAAGTCCCTTGTTCATAATTTACCATAGTCCATTGTAAAAAATTAATATTCGTGATGACATTATTTCTTACATGTATATTCATGGAAGAAAGAGTTAACTAATGCTCATGAAATCTTGTTATGTATAAATATTCATGAGGTCTGCAATAATACTTAACCCTTTCCCTGTTCAATATTCATGTAAGAAATAAGGATATCATGAATATTTATAAGCTGGTTTTTTTTTATAATTTGTAAACCTTTCAAGAGTTTTTTGGGCTGTAGAATCAGGTCTATATATCTATATTATGTCAAAAGCAAACACAGCTGACCCTGATCAGATGGATCTACTCTATTTGCAAATGCATGAAAAGGCATTTATATGAGGTAAAGGGTTAAATAAAGATGTTAGTATGTATGAATCTTACTTTTTGTTGAGGATGTCAATTTCTGAAAGCAAAGGGAAGTGATGTGTCCATCTGTCCTTCACACTACTAATCAGGTATGGCAGATCATTGGTTGCTATGGCAACATCTGCCAGATCCTGAATCTTTAAGCCATCAACGTTTGTCTGTAAATGAGAAGTATTTAATATGTTGTCATCTTAGTAGTAGAAGAGATACAAAATATAAGGGATTATTCATTTTCAATGTTGCAAACAGGGTTTGCAAAAAAGGGGCGACTTTTACCCCTCCTTTTAAAATTTAGGGGGTGGGGAAATGTAAACTTTTTAAGGTAACTGCTTACCTGTTCAATATTCAAGTAAGACATAACAACATCATGAAAAATTATTATAAGCTTAATTCTTATGATAGCATATGGGCACAGGATGTTTTGGCAATGGCAGAAACTGTAAAATCAGATCTATATTACACCATAAGCAAACACAGCAGATCCTGATCAGATGGTTCCTATAGGAGCTGTCTGATCTGGGTCTACTCTGTTTGCAAATGCATGAAAAGGTCATTCTATTAAGGAAAGGCTTAACCCTTTCCCTTATAGAAAAGTGTTTTCTCTATTTGCTAGTGGAATAAGAAAGATCTGTTTCTTTAGTTTCTTAAATGGCTATAATGACCACCTTCCATATTTCATTATAACTATTTTGACCATGAATATACAGCAGGTATTAAAATCTGGAGTAAACACAGAACAGGGAAAGCCCCGGCCAAGGGTTATTGTATATTATTATGTCTCCGTTATAAACCCTCAACACTATGAATATTCATGTCAGTAATAATGACATCATATATATTTATTTGCTCATGTTTTATAATGACATTATAAAACATGAATTATGGCAGAATGTGTACAATCAGATCTGTACTATTTCATAAGTAAACAGACAGCAGACCCTGATCAGACAGCTCCAAGAAATGATATACGATTGAACGTCAATATCTTGCACTTCAAGGGACTGTATAAATTAGTTCGAGATAACAGAGGTTCCAGTTATCAGATTTCTAAGCTTGACAATTAATTGACTTCACAGCTTAATGCAGGTTTAAAGTAATGCTGAAAGCTCCTATAGGAGATTTCTGCATAACTTTAGACCTACATTAAACTGATTCATGTGTTTCTAGATATCTGTAGTGATACATTTTAAAGCAATTCTACATTGTAAATTTTGGAAGGAACAAACTTTTAGTTCGAGATATCTGAGTTTGAGATATTGAAGTTCAACTGTAGAACTCAAATTCAGAATTCACTCTGCCAAATGGTGTGTATATTAGACAGTGTTTGTGTATCCCTTTACTCTATATCATTCATATTAGAAATAATGAATATTTATCAGCTGATTTGAGTTGTAGGTCATGGCAGGAATACAAAGTTAATAGAGCCTGATCAGAGGGCTCATACAAGAGCAGTCTGATCTGGGTCTACCCTGTTTGCAAAGGCTTTAGAAGGTGTCTCTATCAGGTAAAGGGTTAACAAATCTCAAATTTGATCAGACTGTACATTCTCATTAATGTTCTTGTCAATTTAATTTGTTACATACCCAAATGCAATGAAGATTGAAATGATAGAGATAGATTTATTTTGGTAAAAAGTGTACATGTGTTACAGTGTAAAGTTTGGTGTGGATTGGACAAATACTTTCCAAGAAAGAGCCTGAACAAATTCTTCTAGATGTGCGTAAGTATGTACGAACAGGGCAACCCTACATACCACCTTTGAGGGGGGCATAAAAGCCATGTAATGTGCACTAGACACCAAGGATAACACAAAAAGCCATAGGACACTGATGCCCCACTTCAGATTTTTTGTCACAGAAAGTATGGGCCATAAGCATGTATGCAATGACTGAAGCGATTTACATCACTATTGAACATGATCAGGATATAATGGCCACAAACATGTGTGTGAAGTTTGGTGTGGATAGGACAAATACTTCCCAAAAAAGAGCCCGGACAAATTCTTCTAGATGTGCATATGTACTTACATATGTGCTTATGTACATGCGTACATACAGAAAAGGGCAACCCTATACGCCTTCACTATGTGGGGGCATAAAAAAGGAATATATATATTCCATATATCCATTGTGGTCTGTAAATATAGAAATCTGATGAGGCATTCACTATGCCAAATAGTGTATATATCAAACAGCATTTGCTTAAGCCATAACCCATTCCCGCATATTGACACCTTTTGACGCCTCTGTAAAAGTCATTTTATGAAACTACACAATTCTGAAAATTTCCTTTTCTCCAGTTAATGCTCCTTTTTGGTAGATTTAATCAAAGAGGTTAGGTCTAAAAATAGCCTAAGTGGGAATGGGTTAACTACATGAATATTTCTGTAAGAAATAGTGAAAGTTTGAATATTAATCAACAATTTTTTTTATAATGGCATGTGAATGTAGGAAGGTTTGACCATGACAGAAACAGTAGAATGATTTCTATACTATTCCATAAGCAAACAAAGCAGACCCTGATCAGACGGTTCCTAAAGGAGTCATCTGACCTGAGTCTACTGTTTTCACATCCATAAAAAGACATATTCATGGAGTAAAAGGTTAATTGAAAAGTTTTACAAAATGCATCTGTCTCATTACAAATTCACTACAAAAGTTTTGAGCCTGTCAAAAGGTTTACTTTAGCAAAACAAAATTTGAGTTTCAATGTGTGCTTTTTGGCATACTAGGATGTTAATATGCATGACCCTTGGGAAATCTGATGAATTGTGCAACTTTGAGACCTGGCTGCATTGCTAATTGGTCAATACAGTTTTACATTTTTAAGACAACCTTTTGTTCTCTTTTAACCTGCTTATCTTGCTAAGCGCCACATGACTAGCATTTACAAAAAGCACCTTGGATTCAAATTAAATGCCAGATACAGCAGCATCTCACCAGGATCAAACTTGTTTGACACTCTGACAGTCAATACTCAATAGTTTCGCAAAAGTTTGCACGAGTTGAAACACAGTAAAAATTACGAAACATCAGACCATCATTTTAACAGCAGGAGAAGAGATCATTTTCAAAATATCAAATACAGTGAACACTCATGATAACACTATAACAGAATATTAGTTATACTGACAGAAATTTTTGAAACATATTCAAAGTCAAAATTTTAGTAAAGATTTTAGATGCTGGGAGTATTCTGCATGACTTTCACTCTGCATTAACCCTGTCCCTCATATAAACATGTTTTCAAGCATTTGCAAACAGAGTAGACCCAGATCAGACGGCTCCTTAAGGAGCCGTCTGATCAGGGTCTACTCTAGTTGCTAATAGAATTTGATAGATATGTTTCTTTGCTTTCTAAAATGTCTACAACGTTCCACATTCCCTATTTCTTAACTATTTTTTAATGAATATTCAGTAGGTATTGAAATTTGACCTAAATACAGGACAGGGAAAGGGTTAAGCTGCCACCTGTCTTACCATCTGGTATTGAGGCTAATTTCAGGTTTAGAGGGGTGTTACAAAACTTGTAATGTTCATTACAACGCCATTTTCAATACATTGACACTTTCTGTGAGAACAAATGTGGTCGTTGTAACGAGAGTTGATTGTACTATTAGAGATAAGAGCAAACCTTAACTCCCGTCAGCCTCAGAGTGTCGCAACTGCACTGAACAGTGGCAGTCAAGGTCAGGTTGAGTTCCTCTGTGCTGCAATCCATAGCCTCTTGATGTGCTGTGTTGGTGAAATGGAAATGAATCTGATCCCTCTCTATATCCCCAACCTGTACACCTGTCAGAGACTCCATGAATGCCAGCACACTCTTTGCCCTAAAATGTGTAGAACTAATTATCAATTCTTAACCCTTTACTCCATAAATATTAATGTATGAAAATAACAATGTCATGAATATTGATTACATTCGTTTTCATAATGACATATGAACACAGGAAATATTGGACATGGCAGAAACTGTGTAGTCCTATTTATATTATTTCACCAGCATTCAGAGCAGACCCTAATTAGTTCATAAGGAGCTTCTGATCTGGGTCTGCTCTGTTTGCAAAGGCATAGAAGGGGTTAAATACAGTAAAACCAAAGAATAACTGTATTAATTAATGTTTGCAGTGTTAAGTTTTGGTGTTTTTTCTTGTTAAGGACAAATGTTTAAAAAGCAATATCCAGAGTTTACTAAGTGATTACATAACATCCTTTGTTGTAAATAATCATGTAAACTGTTGACATCATGAATATCTTAATAATGCAATATGAACACATGAAATTTTGGTATTGGTAGAAACTGTTGAGTCAGACCTATCATAATTTTATAAGCAAATCGAGCAGACCCTGATCAGACCGCTCGTGAAACAGCAATCTGATTTGGGCCTTCTCTTTTTGCTTATGAGATAATCGAGGTCCGATTCTACATTTTGTACCAAGGTAAAATATTCCTGTGTTCAAATAATGCCATCTAATTAATATTCATGGTGCCATTGCCCCTTACATGAATATTCATGGTGGAAATGGTTAAACAAACAGTCATGTGATAAAGGGTTAATATAATGTTCTACTAAATAAATCTCAGTTCAATTCAGATAAGTACACAACCTGGTAATCTGGTCAGCTGAGCTGTTATCCTTCATTGACCTTTGTGACCTTAATCGAGACTGAAGGTCACTTATTGACCTTTCTAAGGTTGAAAGCTCTGTACTGTGGCTGTCTATCTCTTTCTGCAGCTTTTCAATGGCCTGCTCACATTTCTGTATAGCGCTTTTGGCTACCTCTGGTTTGATCTTCATTTTTGACTCAAACATGGCTTTCTGTATGACAGAATTTCAACAACAGTTCATAATTCAATATTTAGTTAACCACTAAGTGCAAACCAATTTTACCCATTTCCATACAGGCTATTATCAAACCCAACCTCTTTGAACGAGTCTATTAAAAAGGACCATTTACTAGATAAAATGAACTTTTAAGAACTGTGTGCATTTGAAACCATTGTGACAAATAGTGCATTTTGCTCCAGTGGAGCAAATACTTTATTTATCACAATGGTTTCAAAACCTGACTTTTATAGAGGTGAGGGAATGAGTTAATTGACATTTGGAAATACTTCAGCCTCACATCTGGATGCAAACTGACTGACACTTCAATAACTTGACACTGCCTGCATTTCTAAGCAAAAAGTTAACTCTTTACCTGATAGTTATGTCTTTGCAAACAGAGTAGACCCAGATCTGGTTGATCCTATAGGAGCTGTCCTATCAGGGTCTGCTCTGATGGCCTATGAAATAATATAGATCTGATTATTCAGTTTCTGCAATGGTAAAGAATTCCCTTGTTCATAATACTATGATAACAATCAGCTGATTAATATTCATACATTTATAATTATTACATTAACCCTTTTCTCCATAAATAGGCCTTTCTACGCCTCCGTAAAAGTCACTTTATGAAACCATTGTGATAAATAGAGCATTTGCTCCTATAGAAGCAAATGCTGTATTTATCACAATGGTTTCAAACTACAATGTACAAAATTCTAAAATTTGACTTTTCACTAGTAAATGCTCCTTTTGGGTAGTTTCATTCAAAGAGGATGGGTCTAAAAATAGTCTATGGCGGAATGGGTTAATATATTGTGTAATGAGGAATGGGTTAATATATCGTGTAATGAGTTAAATAGATAAACTCATTCCCTCACATTGACGCCTTTTGATGTCTCTGTGAAGGTCACTTTTTGAAACCATTATGATAAAAAGAGCATTTGTTCCATAGGAGCAAATGCTCTATTTATCACAATGGTTTCTAAACTATAAAGTTCTAAAATTTCCCTTTTCTCTAGTAAATGCTCCCTTTCAGTAGATTTATTCAAAGCACTGGGTCTAAAAATAGCATATCAGGGAATGGGATATAAAGACCCTACTCTGTAAATTCAATGTCAATGAAACCTTGATTTAATGTAAATATGAATCTTTTTTTTATATAAGAACAACACAATATACAGTAAAACCACTCTAAACTGGAATTCTAGTAGAGAAGAATTTAGATACTTTTAGGCTGGTGGCTGCATATTGCATAATGCTTAAAGTTCCTAGAGGAGCTTTCTGCATGACTTTCACCCTGCATTAAGCTGCCACCTTTCTCCAAGACCGATATTTATACTAAATTTAACTTCCAGTTTAGAGGGGTTTTACTGTAAAGCAAATAAGAAAAATGTTATAAATTATTTAGATACAAAGTTTGTATACTAGTAAGAGATCCAATAATCTTGAGCAGATGAATTAAAGTGCCTCCATTTGTTCTCAAAGCTGTTTTGCACATACAGTTGAACATCGATATCTACAACTACAAGGGACCATACAAATTACTTCGAGATAAGACAAAGGTTTGAGTTATTGGATTCTAATCTGAACAATTTCTCAAGTTCACAGCTTAATGCAGCCCTAAAGTAAATCTGAAAGCTCCTGCTTTCAGCATTACTTAGACCTGCATGAAGCTGTCACATGCGTTTCTAGATATGCACAGCGATACATTTTACGCCAATTCTGTATTGTAAATTTTGGAAGGAACAAAACATTTACTTCAAGTTATCCCAAAGTTCGAGTTATCCAATATCGAAGTTCAAATGTACCATTTTTGGTGAAACAAACACTACACAAGTAGAGCTCATTATATACCAGTGTAATATCACTAATTTGTTCCTTTTACTTAACCCTTTGCCTGAGAGAGACAACTTTTTACAGTTATGAAAACAGAGTAGACGCAGATCAGACAGCTCCTGTAGGAGCCATCTTATCAGGGTCTGCTCTGTTTGCTTATGAAATAAAAAATATCCTATTTTTACAGATTCTGCCATAGCCAAAAAGTCCTGTGCTCATACCCCATTAGAAGCCATTATAAGACTTCATCTAATGCAAGATGGCATGATTTCATTCATGAGACATCAGATCTGGGTCTACATTGTTTGCAAAGACATCTCTTATTAAGTCATATGAGTTACTCTGAAACTTTCTGACAACATTTGTACAGTTCTGTTTCATTACCTTATTTTCAAATATCTTCTGTTTGTCCTCCAGCTGCTTGGTTTTTTCCTGAAGGTTCTGGTATTCTGAAACCAAACTTTGTCATAGACAGAGGTCCAAATAAGATATGTAAATAATAAATTGAAACATATTTTCAAGAATAATTTCTTTATTTCTTCACAAAACCCTATGTTGTGACCACTCTTCAGAATTGTCTCATAGAAAACATAGGGTTGGTGGAGAAAGGATGATTTTAGTATTTAAGTATGCAAATATGCACCTTTATCTGTTGCTCTGCTCTAATGAAATCAAATGAGGTTTCAGTATTATGATAAATAGATCAGAGCTGTAGATAAGAAAGACAGCTAGAAAATCTAACTACATTAAAACCCCTCTAATGCGACCACCAAAAATAGGCATAATTCTTGGTGGCAGAGGCAGGTGGTAGCTTAATGCAGGATGAAAGTTATGCAGAAAGCTCATATAGCTTTCTGCATAACTTTCGTCCTGCATTAAGCAACCACCTGCTTTAAACGATGCCAGTGGCTGTTTATTAAGTGGTCGCATTAGCGGGGTTTTACTGTAATATGTTTATTTACAATTTTCCGCCAAAGTCTATCTTGCTGCAACTGACTAGAATTTCTTTCTCTGATGTTATCCTAATGAGTTGCTGCAAGATAAGGTTTGCCTGACCTATCAGAGATTCTGATAGATCTGTACACTTACCTGCCAGAAATTGGCTTTTGGATAATTTATCTTAATTTATGGCATAATTCATGTGGCAAGAATAATATTGAGTAGTATTAAAATGACATTCCGTCTATTTTATATATAAATAAATCAACACTAAAGGTTGTTACTTGTACCCAAATAGGAGTTGTCTGATCAGGGTCTGCTCTGTTTGCTAGTGGAATTTGAAAAATCTGTGTCTTTACTTTCTAAAATGGCTACAATGTTCCACCTTCCATATTTCATTTTAACTATTTTGTTTATGAGTATTCAGTAGGTATTGAAATTTGGAATAAACATAGAACAGAGAAAGGGTTAATACACTGCTACATATCTAAGTAGATCAAACCAGAAAATTGTGTCCATAGGACACGGACGCCCCCTATCAATATTGTCTCTAAATCAAACACGTTTCACTGTATGTTATATATACATGTATTGAAGATAATTAAAAACTGTCAAAGCAAACATTTCCTTCTCTACATACATCTACACATCAAGAGTATTCATCTGAGAAAGTCTTTTCAGTAAATCCTCCCATTCAATGATTGATGTATGAGGAGTTGGACACAATAGATTTGTGGGAGGTACGTACGAACTTACGGACGGATGAACATGTATACAAACACACAGGTCTGATACCTCATCTGTGTTCAAACTAAAAATAAGATCATCAACTGACACAGTGCATTTCGGGTCTTTGGTCAAACATACCTGAGCTGACAAGCTGCAGTATATCTTTGACTTTGTCTTTTTCATCTTCAAATCTTTCCTTAACTTTCTGTCGATCTTTTGTACTGGCAGCTAGCTTGGCTTCTGAAAATTATTAGACAATTCTAGGTTATAAAGTGATATATGACAGTTACAGGAGGGAAATTACCTGTAAAAAAAATAAGCAGTTTCAATGGATATTCGAAGAATGGTATTTTCTTGACAAATGGACACAGTATGTTTTAAGCCAAAGCAGAAAATGCAGAATCAAGATCTATATCATTTCCTTATTAAACAGAGTAGACCCTGATCAGACAGTTGTGAAAATGTAAATGTATGTGTCTGTAGTGACTACTTTGACTAAAGCTAAATTTTTCTGCCATTTTGGACGACTTAGTTACATATAGCTTTACAAAGTATTATACTTAACTATGTGAGAGAAATTTAAAAAAAAAATAATCTGCTGTCAACGTATAATGTGAAAACGTATTTGAAGACGTTTATCAGTAATATTTCTGAAATTTTCACGCGCCTAGCACATGTACTCTGTTTGAAAAGGTGAAGTAAGGCATATTTATGGAGTAAAGGATTAAGCAGCCACTTGCCTGGAACATTCTCATTTCTTCTTTACTAAACTTTTTCTTTCATATAACAATAAATGCCTTTTCATGCTTTGCAAATAGAGTACAAGCCATCTGATCAAGATCTGCTCTGTTTGCTTGTGAAATTATATTACAGTTTCTGTCAATATAAAAAATTCCTGTGTTCATAAGCCATTATAAAAATTCAGCTAATAAATATTAATGTTGTCATTATTTCTTACAACCATAACATTAATGTCTAATAGGGAAAGGGTTAAAGATCAAATTCACAAGGTTTAATTAGATGAACAAAGCTCCAGATAAGATGCGTAAATTAAAATATTTTCAAGTTTAAATTCTTTATTTTTCCACCAAAACCTATGTTGTGACCACTCATTAGAATCGTCTCCTAAAGCGTGGTCACAACATAGGGTTTTAATTTAACTGGAAAAGGAGCTAGAGGACTATCATTAACCCTTTCCTCCATGAATACGCCTTTCTACGCCTCTGTAAAAATCACCTATTGAAACCATTGTGATAAATAGAGCATTTGCTCCTATAGGAGCAAATGCTCTATTTATCACAATGGTTTCAAACTAAGAATTCTAAAATTTTTCCTTTTCTCAAGTTAACCCTTTCCCTCATATAAACGTGTTTTCACGCATTTGCAAACAGAGTAGACCCAGATCAGACGGCTCCTAGAGGAGCCGTCTGATCAGGGTCTACTCTGTTTGCTAATAGAATTTGATAGATCTGTTTCTTTGCTTTCTAAAATGCCTACAATGCTCCACCTTCAATATTTCTCTCTAAATATTTTGCTAATGAATATTCAGTAGGTATTGAAATCTGGGCTAAATTTAGAACAGGGAAAGGGTTAATGCTCCTTTTCGGTAGATTTATTCAAAGAAGTTGGATCTAAAAATAGCCTATGAGGGGATGGGTTAAGCGTCCACATGTACATCTATCACACTAATGTACCTGACTCTTTCAACGAGGGCCAAAGCTTTGGGTCTTTGTTGAGGTATTCCAGGTACAGTCGGGTGTTCTCTGAGTGCAGAAATGATGTTTTCAGATCATCCTTCTCCTTCAAAGTTGCAAAGTTTACATGTACACTGCATGAGCACCAGATGAGTTGATTTTTCTCATATAAACACTTTTTCACGTCTTTGCAAATAAATTAGATCTAGATGAGACATATGCTGCAGAAGCCATCTGATCAGCTGTCTGATCAGGGTCTGCTCTGTTTGCTTATGAAATTATAAGATCCGACTCAATACTTTCTACCAATACCAAAAGCCCTAACGAAAAATAATAAAATGATGATTAGAATTTAGAGATGTTGCTCTTTCAGAAGAAATGTGAAATTATATTTTTACTATTATTTTAAAACTACAGAAAGTTGAACTTTGGTATCTTAAAATTTCAAGGGACCATACAAATTACGTTGAGATAACAAGTTTGAGTGATCTAATTTCTAATCTGAACAATTTCGCAAGTTCACAGCTTAATGCAGGCCTAAAGTAATGTTGAAAACTCCTATATTCTTCACTGAATATCAACTCTGACAAACAACAGTTTCTAGCAACAGATTATTTCTTTAATAGTCTACTGGGCTCAAGCTAGGGGTGATATGGGAGAAAATGTCTCCCAAATCCTACTAACTTCTCCCATTTTGGAGCTGAGAGAGAAATTTAAGTACATAGAACATACTGGGCGATACAAAATCAGGATCTGGATCCCACCAAACTTCTCCCTGATGAGGAGCTCCAACTTGCGCCCTGATCAACTGCATCCTTAACCCATTCCCTGTTCTATGTTTATTTCAAATTTCAATACCTATTGAATATTCATTAACAAAGTAGTTATAATGAAATATGGAAGGTGGAACTTTTTAGCCATTTTAGAAAATAAATAAACAGATTTTTCAATTCCATCAGCAAACAGAGCAGACCCTGATCAGACGGCTCCTCTAGGAGCCGTCTGATCTGGGTCTACTCTGTTCGCAAATGCGTGAAAACACGTTTATATGAGGGAAAGGGTTTTAACCCATTCCCTCATATTGATTTTGAGCTTGTAATATGTTTTCCCTGTTTACTGCCCCGTTCAGGATCAGACATACCTGCTGAAGACGGAGATTTTCTTTGCATACTTCGGTCACCGTACCAATATCACAGTACTGCATCCAGCTCGGCCTCTCTGTGTCCATGAAACTGTAAACACCATAAACATTTTCCATATATTGGGGATAATGTAGGGATATTCCTAAGATGACCTTTTGCCAAGAGTAATGAAATTATATAATTTCTGAGAAATTATATAATTTCTGAGAAAAAAACCCACAGATCAGGATCTTCAATTTTTGCTACTGTACAATGTACGTAGTTCTACAATATAAAACTTCTGTATTTCGAAATATCACATAATTATCGTTCTCCAATTACATTTTTATTCTTTTACATCGTTTTTTTTCTATTTTTTATTATTTTTTTTAATTTTTATCATTCCCGCGAAATCACACCAGCAGCAAATATGAATATGAATGATAAAAAACAAAATGAAGAATGATAACGGGTAATTTGAATGAAAAATAGGCTTGCGTGAAGTCAAATTATTTGGACTACAATGTACGTAGTACAGTTTATCAACCTTAATCAACTTTGATTGACCCGACAAAGACGGTCGGAGTTGACCCACCCAAAAACAGACTGAGCTAACCCGGCCAACTTGACCCAGGCCGTGTTGACCAGAGGCCGTCTTTACCTGGATTTTGTGAACATTAAAAGCTGCATTTAACACCAAAATAGCTAAAAATCATCTATAGAGTAAGACATATTGTATGGGCATATTGTTTATATATAATAATCATGATTTCTAGCCCTGAATGAAAATTGCTTGGATTCTATACACTATTTTATATTTTTGGGCCGAAACCAATTGGGTCCGAAATGACTAGTGGTCGAAATGACTTGTGTCCGAAACGACCGAACGCCCATGGTTTCTTAGGAGCTACTCAAACTTTCTGATTGTTTTCACCTAAACAATAAATATATAGCATACAAATAAATATCCTGGATCATTTGAATGATTATAATTTTATTCAAATACCTTGATGCGTCCATATCAATCAAACAGTTCCGGTAAATTTCTGCGTTTGTTGATTTTGAATCTTCCGCCTGCGAAATGACCCGAATGAGATTAATTTATAGAAAAGATCAACACAAATATCATCAAATATCTCTGTTTTTTCGAATAAGTTTTTTTTGTTAGTTGAAAATATTTGTAAGAAACTGTTCGATGAATATCTTCAACTAGTTATAATAATAAGATACATCTGAATATCGCAGAAAGATATCCTATGCCAACAGTCATCAAATTATACTGAAAGTAACTTTAACGATTATGTAATATTTCTAGACCGCCGTTAAAGGGTTATTTCCCTTCACTGTAGTCTTGTTGACAAACTAAAAAGTGACGGTGATCTGTTTCTCTTTTTGTTTGTTTTGAGTAAAGCTTTGTACCATTTTCCATGTATTTGTAACAGGAGAAATCAACAAAATGAATGGTCAGTATTAATATTTACAAAAATAATAGATAGATCTATCTTACATGTTGCTGAATTCTAGCCATCTAGGTTTCGCTTCAACGAAACTGTCTAGACATCAATGGATTTACGCCACAAGCACGTTTGTGATAAATAACATAGAATATGACCTGATAGACAGACAAAACAAACACAGTCTGATAGAAGATAAATAACAAAAATATGTTTTGAAAAGCAGATCCAAGAACATACATTTTTACTGGTAACAAAATGAAAGCAGATGACATCAATCGAAAAATACAGGGTGTGGTCATTATAACGGACTAAATAATCATTAACCTGATGAATATTCAGATGAACTTTATAATGACAAGAACGCTTAAAGAATTTATTTAGATGAATCCCCTCTCACAGGAGCGCATGCTGAAACCCCCTGAGGCCAATTGCAAGCATATGCAATCTTGAGTGAGCCGATCACTAATAATGATGAATATTTAGCTATGCCGTGTTCACAGTACTAAACAATATTGTAACGTGCACCATCAGAAATCCCAAGTGGTCACCCATCCAACCAGCAGCCGCACAGTCTGTAGCTTAACCTCACTACATTCTCAAACACTTAAAGCAGCTTAGATTGTCACCAAAGAGCTAGCTCCCTGGCAAAGAAAGTTTATAGTGCTTATATATCTAACAGCCTGTGTTCGCGTTTAAGCTGTAATCTATGTACCCAAAGAAATCTGCCAGAACTCGAAATTTCGGAGGTTGTCGAATCCCTTCGGATGCAACGCTAAAACGTCAATTCTTAAAGCTGATTTTAACTATTTTGCTAATCTGGTCAGTATTTGAGGTTTGAACGGTTTGAATATTATGAGTGGCTGTTATCAAATTATCATTGTTAATAAAGTTTAATAGTTTTATGGCACAAGCACAGCTTGGTTTTTGAAAATTTACATGTATCGCATGAAGTCACAGCTTGAATTAACTTGGCGATTTACTTATCTATTGCCTAACCATGGGGTTAAATGTGCTCTCATAGCAACGGTTACCTGAGTAATGATGGCATCTCCACCTTAAAATCCAAAACACACAAGCGTAGTTGATAGGTCCTCTTTTTAAAGACTGGTTGATAAAAGGGGAGAGGGTTTCTCAACATCAGGTAGCACTAGTGACCAACACAGCTCGCTTGTTCAAGTTGTTTGGCATGTCATGCAATGGCCATCAACGGGCCTTGGAAATCAGGCGTTCACAAGGTCAAGTATCAAAGCTGACGATTCACTAACAGGCCAGTTAAAAACTTCATATGCCATGGTGTAGAGCAACTGTGCGTAACATGTGTAGATCTTCTGTGAACTGCAGGATCGCACATCAGAAAGAAATGGCAGTAGGCCTACAGGTTTTGATTCCAGATGTATTCGTCTCGCAGAATCGTCTCGCAGAAATGTTGCAGTGTTTGACATAGTCTGTCAATAATAATTCAATAAATGAAACCCTCTTTGACTTATCTCATAATTATGCATTGTCTATATATGCTATTTGAACGGAATGATGGGAACTTCAGCAAACAATGTGGTGCAAATACAATGAAGTTGAAACATAGATGATCCTCATGAAACTTCCACAATTCAAGATATTTTCACAAATGAAAATAATTGTCAAAAAACAGTTAGAAAAGCATGTTGAAATATCAAAGCAATATGTTAAAACAATGAAATGTATAGCATTTCCAACGTAAGCTCGTGCATTTTTAATTTAAGAACAAATGGGACTCAACTGGTATTCAGTGGGACTCTAGTTTTTCAAGGGCACTGAGTCCCTGGGACTTGGTGAAAATCAAGGCTACTGAGAACACTACTAACAGCCTCACTGTTACATTACAATCAGATCGGGTGCCCAACGTTTCTGTAAATGACCATTTTGATAAATTGGATTTATATAACTACCATTCCGACGTTTCGGTAAAAAGGCCACTATATAGTACTAATTTTATATTTTTCCAAAATGACTTTATAAAACCATTATTATTCAGGATCATTGTCATAATCATTGTCCTGATAAGTATTATTATTAATTTATTATCTTTTGTTTTAAATCAGTTTATTACTGGTTAACTGTTAAAATTACCTGCACATGTTTCATCAGGTAAGACCTTTTTGTACCAGCTGATGGCATGCACATTCTTTAAAGGATATTGAAATTTGGAATAAACATAGAACAGGGAAAGTGTTAAACAGAAATTATCATATCAACTGGAAATAGGTCACTTCTGTTTCCAAACTGTTTGCAATGTTAATGATACAGAGCTGTTTTGGTAATTTTATACTTTCTTTCATTGATTTGTGAGAATACACTGTAGTTTTATGTGTTGGGTACCATGCATGTACACTTTTTAAATCTTAAGTATTACCGCATTTGAACAAAAAAACCTTTAGATTCAGTTCTTTATTACCATATTCCATAAGTAAACTGAACGGACTCAGATCAGACAACTTCCTACAGTAGCTGCATGTCTGTGATCTGGGTCTAGGCGGTTTATAAAGGTGGTAAACGTTCAGGGAAAATGTTAACCCATTCCAGCATATTGACGCCTTTTGACACTAGTGTAAAAGTCACTTGGTGAAACCATTGTGATAAATAGAGCATTTGCTCCTACAGGAGCAAATGCTCTATTTATCACAGTGGTTCAAACTACAAAATTTTAAGATTTTACTTTTCTCTACTTTATGCTCCTTTTCGGTAGATTTATTCAAAGAGGTTGGGTCTAAAATAGCCTAGGTGGGAATTGGTTAAAATGAAACCAGTAGAGTTTGTAAATACTGTCAGATGGTGCTAGACCGTTTAGATCTTGGTCCAACTGTACTTTCAGATGTAGTTTGGTACGAATCTGCACACTTTCTCAAAGATTGTCTGGTTGTTTATATTTAGTGTAATTATGCTGCTTTTATATTTTAGCTAATGATCCATGTGGACCACCTCCCTCCTATGAGGAAGCTCAGAATGCAGCACCATATCCAGCCTATCCCCCGCAGACTGGTGTGAACCCAGAGCCTCCTAAACCATATGTGAGTTGCTTGTTGCTATTACCCCTTCAGCCCCATTCTCTAATATTGACGCCTTTTGACACCTCAATAAAATTCACTTCTTGAAAGTTGAAACCATTGTGGTAAATAGAGCATTATTTTACTCCATAGGACAAATTCACTATTCAGATCTACACAGTTCTAAAATGTTCCCCTTTTCTAGTAAATGCTGCCTTTCAGTAGATTTATGCAAAGAGGTAGGGGGTCTAAAAGTAGCCTATGAGGGAATAGGTCTATCCTTTACTCCATAGATATTGATCATGTAAAAAAAAAAAAATGTTGTGAATATTGATTAGATTCATTTTTGTAATATTATGAACACAGGAAATTTTGGCCAAGGCAGACTCATGACAGTCATATCTATATTAATAAAGAGGAAATCCCTACATTCGAAGCATTTCAAAAACACCTAAAAAAACACACATGTTTATATGCTGAAAAGTAGTTTATTGCAAGAAAACCTATTGAATAAACGACCAACAGCATCATGTTTAACATCGAAAATCCCGATTTCATTCTCCGAGGTTTCAGGTTTATTCGGGTCGGGTTTTAGTTTCGTATCTGTTCGTGCTAATCTAGTCTCTCCGAGCACTTCCGAAAAAAAGTTGTTACGTAAACAATGGAGAGATTGGGTGATTATCGCGGAAAATTTGAAAGGAAAAGGCCGATAATGCTTTGTTGAAGAACAAAAAATATAAGTGTTGGTGAAATCGGTTTATTTTGTATCACAGGGGAATTTTTTGATATATGTTCAAATTGACAATCTTCATAATAATGATTGAGCATAACAAAAACCAAGTTTTATGATATTATTGAAAATATGGGTTAATTGTAGGGACTTCCTCTTTATGCCAATAACAGACCCAGATCAATTAGCTCATAAGGGAGACATCTGATCTAGATCCAAATTGCTTGCAAAGGAGTAGAAAGGCATATTTATATTTTCTTTAACCTATTACCTGTTGAACATTCATATAAGAAATTTATGACTTCATGAATATTAATTAGATTACATGTTTATTTTATGATGGCATATGAACACAGAAAATATTTGCTCATGCAGAAACAGTAGAATCAGAGCTTTAATATACTATTAGTAAACAGAGCAGACCCTGAACAGACGGCTACTACAGGGGCTGCCTGTCTGCTGATCTGAGTCGACTAGATGTATTCAAAAGAGTGAAATTAACAATTGATACATGCCAGTAGCATTGTTAATGTCATCTGCTCATTTTTTACCTGATGAATATTCAAGTGAGAAATAATGATATCTGTATAATCATGAATATTAATGACTGGTAGATGAAGTTTTATAGTGACATATGAACACAGAAAGATTTTGTCATGTTAGAAACTGCATGATCAGATATATTGTCCCATTTATAAGCAAACAGAGTAGGCCTGAATCTGACAGCTCCTATTGGAGCCATCTGATCTATGTATACCCTGTTTGCATGCAAAGATGTGAAAAGGCATTTGTGTCTACCAAAGGGTTATGTCATAATGTACACGTATTTGTCTACTTTTATTTCCGATATGAAGATTAAAGTTTTGGAGAGTGTAGGTGCTATTAGATGATATTTTATTTCCATCCAAAGTGCTGGCAAAGGCCATTCATCTCAAATTCACTCTTAGAAAATAAAATATACAGTAAAACCTCTCTATAACGGCCACTAAATTACATCAAGTATTTTGTGTTAAAAGAAGGTGGCTGCTAAAAGCAAAGCGAAAGTAAAACAGAAAACTCCTATAGGAGCATTCTGGTTTACTTTCACTTTGCTTTAAGCAGCCACCTGCCCTAAATACCAACTAATTAACACAATCTAGTGGCCGTTATAGAGAGGGTTTACTGTATAACCTTATATGAAACTGTCAAGTGGAAGTTTAAACCCGTTACTCCATGTATATTGATGTAAGAAAAAATAACATTAATATTAACCCTTTCCCTGTTCTTTATTCATGTAAGAAATACTGGCATCATGCATATTTATTAGCTGAATTTTTATAAGGCAAACTCTTCAAAGAAACTTTTTACTTTGACGAAAACTGTAAAATCATATCTCTATCATATCATAATGATCTGGGTCTACTCTGTTGTCAAATGTGTGAAAAGGTGTTTT
Source organism: Azorinus chamasolen (assembly GCA_963576725.1). Lineage (NCBI taxonomy): Eukaryota > Metazoa > Mollusca > Bivalvia > Cardiida > Solecurtidae > Azorinus > Azorinus chamasolen. Next base: position 46,641,873 of record OY755246.1, on the reverse strand, counting down.
TATGAGGGAAAGGGGTAACTACATGTACATTGATAACTACAATACCACATGGACACAGAAATTTGGCCATGGCAGAAACCGTAGAATTAAATCTATATTATATCAAGCAAGCAGAGCAGACCCTGCTCAGATGGTTTCTCCAGTTTAATGAAATAAAATGTTGGTTGATATTTTCAGGGTTTTCCTCCAGCCGGTGCCAACCAGCCCTACCCAGTTCAACAAGGTAAATGTTCCTCTTTAAATAACCCTTTATCTAATAAATATTATATTTATATAAGAAATAATTACATCATAATTTTTATATGATATATATCTATATATCTTTTGGAAAAATGGGAGAATATTGCTTTTCACATGTCGGTCTGTTGGTCCGTAGGTAGATTGAATGGTTTCCGATCAATAACTGATAAACATTTTGGCGTAGGATCTCCAAACTTGCTGTGGTGGTTGGTAAAGACCTATAGATGACCCCTATTGTTTTTGAAGTCACTAGGTCAAAGGTCTTGGGGTATACATAATTTACAAACATCTCTTGTTTTTATTAGCTCACCAGAGCACAAAGTGCTCAGGGTGAGCTTTTGTGATCACCTGATGTCCGTCGTCCGTCGGCGTGCGTTGTCCGTCGTCGGGCGTCAACAATTTCAACCTTTAAAAATCTTCTCCTCTGAATCTACAGGGTTCTCAGCTTTCATCTTTGGTACATATAGCATCATCCGTAGGTCCTCTACAAAAGTTATATAAATTAAGCCCCTGGGGTCAAAATTGGCCACGCCCAAGGGGTGCCTTGTTTTCAATAGAAACATAAAGTAAAACTTTGAAAATCTTCTCCTCTGAAACTGGAAGGCTCTCAGCTTTCATATTTGGCACATAGCATCATGTTCAGGTCCTCTACAAAAGTTATATAAATTATGGCCCTGGGGTCAAAATTGGCCCCGCCCCAGGGGTGGGCAGTTTTCAATGGAAACAAATAGTGAAATCTTTGAAAATCTTCTACTCTGATACTGGAAGGCTCTCAGCTTTCATATTTGGCACAGAGCATCATGTTCAGGTCCTCTACAAAAGTTATATCAATTATGGCCCGGGGTCAAAATTGGCCCCGCCCCAGGGGTGGGAAGTTTTCAATAGAAACAAATAGTGAAATCTTTGAAAATCTTCTGAAACTGGAAGGCTCTCAGCTTTAATATTTGGCACAGAGCATCATGTCCAGGTCCTCTACAAAAGTTATATAAATTGTGCCTCTTGAGTCAAAATTAGCCCCGCCCCAGGGGAGGCTAGTTTTCTATAGAAACATATAGTGAAAACTTTGAAAATCTTCTCCTCTGATTGTCTGGTGAAAACTTTGAAAACTTTCACCTCTAAAAACTTGAAGGTTCTCAGCTTTCATATTCGGCACAGAGCATCATGTTCAGGTCATCTACAAAAGTTATATAAATTGACCCCGCCCAAGGGTTGGGCCCATTTCAATGGAAACAAATAGTGAAATCTTTGAAAATCTTCTTCTCTGAAACTGGAAGGCTCTCAGCTTTTATATTTGGCACAGAGCATCATGTTCAGGTCCTCTACAAAAGTTATATAAATTATGGCCCGGGGGTCAAAATTGGCCCCGCCCCAGGGGTGGGCAGTTTTCAAAAGAAACAAATAGGGAAATCTTTGAAAATCTTCTTCTCTGAAGCTGGAAGGCTCTCAGCTTTCATATTTGGCACATAGCATCATGTTCAGGTCATCTACAAAAGTTATATAAGTTATAGCCCTGGGGTCAAAATTGGCCCCGCCCCAGGGGTGGGCAGTTTTCAATAGAAACATATAGTGAAAACTTTGAAAATCTTTTCGTCTTAAACTGGAATGTTCTCAGCTTTCATATTTGGCATATAGCATCATGTTCAGGTCCTCTACAAAAGTTATATAAATTGTGCCTCTTGGGTCAAAATTAGCCCCGCCCCAGGGGAGGCTAGTTTTCTATAGAAACATATAGTGAAAACTTTGAAAATCTTCTCCTCTGATTGTCTGGTGAGCGCTTCAGGGCCATTCTGGCCCTCTTGTATTAATTAGATTTTGTGTTATATACACGTAATGGCATATATTTACATTCGCCCTGCAACGTCCTTATATAACCTTATTCTAAAAAGAAAGTTGCATAACCTCATGAACACCGGAAGCACGTCATTCATTTCTTAAATATAAGAAATACAATGGAATATAAATATAAGAAATAAATCGACGTGCTCCCGGTGTTCATGGGTTATGCAATGCATAGCTTTACGAGCAATGATTCACGTGAAGCCCTTCGGGCTTCACTAACTTTGCTCGTAAAGCTATGCGTTGCATAACCTCATGAACACCGGAAGCACGTCATTCATTTCTTAAATGAACATAGGAATTTTTGGCCATACCAATAGCTGTAAAACAGTTCTATATTATACCATAAGTAGACTTGAGTGGTCTGATCTAGGCCTACCCTGTTTGGTAAGAAAAAACGTAGATCTATTTAGGGAAATGTAACAATTAAACTACATGTACATGTAATTTGTCAGCATGCAACTTGATTAACATACAATTGATTCCGTTGGTACATAATTTATACAAAATGCAGAGCTCTGACTCTGTCTGATGGACTGGAATTTGGTTTTCAGGCGTTATTCAATTTGTGCATGATTTATCAACTACAATGTATTCATACATGTATGAATGGCTAAAATTACAGTCAATGTGCCAATGAATTAATCCAAATACTTTATTGAACAGAAATTATATTCGCCATCTTATGAACCTTTTCCTTGTTGAATATTCATGTCAGAAATAATGACATCATGAATATTTATTAGCTGAATTTTATAATGGCATACATGTACATGCACAAGATGTTTAGTATTGGTAGAAACTGCAGTGTCATGTTTATTATAATTTCATAAAGCAAACACTATAACAGAGAAGACACTGATTAGATGGCTCCTACAGGAGCTGTGATCTGGGTCTAAACTGTTTTTCAAAGCATGAAAACATTTGTTTTTGGGAAAGGATTAACTCTTTCCCTCATATAAACACCTTACCACACATTTGCAGACAGAGCAGACTCAGATCAGATGGCTCCTATAGGAGCCATCTGATCAGGGTCTGCTCTGTTTGCTATCTATGGAATTTGATATATTTCTTTATTTTTTAAAATGGCTACAATGTTCCACCTTTCATAGTTCATTATAACTTTTATGTCCGAATATTCAGTAGATACTGATATTTGGAATAAACATAGAACGGGGAAAGCCAACGTGTTAAGCCAGCATAGAGCAAGTGGATATATACATGTATTATATATTGTTAACCCTGTATCTGATGAATATTCATGTAAGAAGTAACAACTATATGAATAGTAATTGGCTGAACTTGTTTTAACCCTTTCCCTTTTCTATGTTTGTTCTAAATTTCAATACCTAGTTGTATATTCATAGACAAAATAGTTATAATGAAATATGAAACATGAAACATTGTAGAACATTTTGGAAAGTAAACAACCAGATTCATAAAATTACGTTAGCAAACAAAGCAGACCCTGATCAGAAAGCTCCAGTAGGAGCCGTCTTATATGGGTCTACTGTGTGTGTAAATGTGTGAAAAGGCATTCATATGAAGGAAAACGTTAATGGCATTATGAGCAAAGGCATTTTTAGATCATTGCAGGACATTTAGAATCAGATCCTTTACTTTTTGTGTGCAAACAGAGCAGACCCTAATCAGAGGCTCCTACAGAGCTATCTGATCTGGGTCTACCCAGTTTGGAAAGATGTCACTCCAGGTAAACGGTTAACTCACAGAATGTCTGTACACCATATTTTCACCTTCTCAGGATACCCGCAGCAATACCCGTATGGTGCCCCGACATATCCAAACCAGGGTGCCTACCCAGCAGTGACCCCAGGGCAGACTTACAACTACCCCCCTGCAGTGGCCTCATACAACCATCAAGGTGTTGTCGTTCAACCAGGGGTGGGTAGACATGCATGTTTTCTGTCAACATATGTATTATAGTTCCATGTGCATCAGTCTCTTCCAGGCTTTGCAAACCGTATAGACCCAGTGACCATGCAGGATACATGGTATCTGACTAGAACCAGCACTGATTGGTGTTTTGTAGATTTCAGCCCTTTATGCTACATAAATGCGCTTTTCTGTTCCTTTGCAAACAGAAAATACCCAGATCAGACGGCTCCAGTAGGAGCCGTCTGATCAGGGTCTACTCTGTTTGCTTATGAAATGATATAGACCTTGTTCTATACTTTCTGTCTTGGTAAAAAACAGATCCTGATATTATATGTCATTATAAAAGTTCAGCTAATTAATATATTATGATATCATTATTTCTTTCATGAATATTCATGGAGTAAAGGGCTATTGAATCTCAGACACTGCAGATCCTTGCTAGGTGTCACATAACATACTTATTCTATTAGTATTGAGACATCCAATCTCTCCTGTCAATGGGTTTGTAGAGCTACGTAAGTCTACATGTCACCATTGTGATAACTCCAAATTAGATTGACATAGTAGCAAATAGTGTAGACCCTGATCAAACTGCTCCTTCAGGAGCAGTTTGGTCTGGGTCTGCACTATTTGCCTATGCTTGTCTGCTCGAAATCTTACTGTAATTAGGGCATTTGGCGTGGAGGCTGGTCCGGGGTTTGCAAAGACTTGAAGACATCTTTTTCTCATAGTGAGGACTATGTGCTTTTATTTTATAGCCTCACTAAACAAGAATGTATTGGTGTGTAGATTATAGCCTCAAAAGCCCTCAAGCATGTGATGTCGATGGTGGCATTGGTGACATTTGCCATGTTGCATGCATTTTCTTAATGGCATATGACCACAGGAAATGTATGGCCATTGCAGAAACAGCTACATGATAAGCAAACAGATCAGACCCTGATCAGACAGCTCCTGCAGAAGACATCTCGTCTAGGTCTACTCAGGACTCTAGCATCAAAGGGGTCTCTATCAGATAAAAAGTTGAACTAAGTTGGAAGCAATAAAAAATGTAAAAGGTAGCGGTGTCATTAACATATTCCCTCATTGGCTATATTTAGATCCGACCTCCTTTGATAACAGTACTGAAAAGGGAGCATTTAATAGAAAAAGGAAACTTTTAGAATTGTGTAGTTTTTAAATCATTGTGATTAATAGAGCATTGGTTTAAAAAACTGACTTTTACAGAGGCTTCGGATATGAGGGAATCGGTTTAAGTGACAAGAGTCAAGAAACAGATGTTTACATTTGGCTTTTGCTGGAAATAATTTTTGATAATTTTTATTTCAATGGATACTGATATCTTTTCTGATGATGGCACCTGTAGTATAAGGGCATTCAAAGGGTAGTTTTAATAGAATTCTTAACCCATTCCCCCATAGGCTATTTTTAGATCCAACCACTTTGAATAAATCTACCCAAAAGGAGCATTAACTAGAGGAAAGGAAAATTTTAGAATTTTGTAGTTTGAAACCATTGTGATAAATAGAGCATTTGCTCCTGTAGGAGCAAATGCTGTATTTATCACAATGGTTTCAAAAGGTGATTTTTACAGAGGCGTAGAAAGGCGTATTTATGGAGGAATGAGTTAAAGGCTGGGTAACAAGTCATCTACAGTAACAACTGTAAATTTCCTGATAATCTAATCACAGCTGTCACTTGCAAACAGCTTTGGTCCAGATCAGATGTCGACAAGCTTGGCATCTGGTTGGAATGTAAGTGATGTAATACTTGGTTTGTTGTTTCTGGGAAATACAGTAAATTGATGAACCCTTCCCCTGATAGATAATATACATTGTAGATCCAATTCTGCAGTTTCTGCCACGGCTAAAACATTCTGTGTTGATAAGTATATACAGTAAAACCTCTCTATAACGGCCACTAAATTACACCAAGTATTTTGTGTTAAAGGCTTGTGGCTGCTTAAAGCAAGGTGAAAGTAAAACAGAACCCTCCTATAGGAGCGTTCTGTTTTACTTTCACTTTGCTTTAAGCAGCCACCTGTCCTAAATACAAATGTACCAACTAATTAACACTATTTAGTGGTCATTATAGAGAGGTTTTACTGTACATGCACCATTGAAACATTCAGCTAATTAACATTCATATATATGTAGATGTACATTATTTCTTACATGAATATTCATGATGTAAAGGGTTAGTCTAATGACACTTTCATTTATAAATAGATTAGCATGGAATTGGCAAAACTGTTATGGATGGAATTTATTCCAGACAATACAGAGCTCTACATAAGGGACATGCTGATAAATCTGAATCTCTGGTTTCTCTGCTTAACCCTTTCCCTCATATAGGAGCCGTCTGATCAGGATCTGCTCTGTTTGCTAATAGAATTTGATGGCTCTGTTTCTTTGCTTTCTAAAATGTCTTCAGTGTTCCACCTTCCACATTTCTTCATAACTATTTTATTAATGAATATTCAGTAGGTGTTGAAATTTGCATTAAACATTGAACAGGGAAAGGGTTAACTCTGAATATTGCTGGTACTCATTTGAATCACCCCAGCGAGGGGACTCTAATGAGTACCAGCAGGAAAGGGCTTGTGAGAGAAGTATAGAAAGTATTTCGCCTTGATTTACTTAATAAATACTCTGTCAAACAGCTCTGAGTTAAAAAATGGTTTTTAATCATTTTTAGCTCTGAGTTTAAAAAGTGGTTTTAATCATTTTCAGCATTGAAAACAGGGAATAGTAAAAAAAAAAAAAGGATAGGTTAGAAGGAAAGGATAGATATAGTCGTCGTATCTCATGCATGTGTTATGAATTCTATGTTGTGATGTCTATGAGTGATGAAGTAGCTGGTCGAAGATTATTTTGTCGGTTTCCTTGGTTAGCTTTCTTTATATTTATTTTTGTAATTAACCCTTTACTTCATAAATATACCTTTCTACACATTTGCAATCAAAGTAGACCCAGATCAGATGACTCTTATAGGAGCCATCTGATCTGGGTCTACTCTGCTTTCAAAAGTGTCTGTCAGAAGGCATCTCTATAAGGTAATGGGTTAAATAGATGACCATCTTTACATATGTATACTCAATGTGCTTAAAGTTTCTAGTTAGTTTGGGAAACTACTCTTAATGTCCTTGTCAAACAGTGTAGACCCAGATGGGAGGGCTCCCAGAGGAGCCCTCTCATCATGGTATGCACTGTTTGTCCTGATTTTCTTTCAAACTCCTTGAATATTCGAAGTAAGCTTGACCTTTTTGAATTTTGGAGTAGTCCATTTGACAATTCAGCATTCAAAGGTTTAAACAAGGAGATACAATAGTGGTACATTAATCCAATGATTTACGTTTTGTAGATTGCACGACCAACCCAGATGGCTCAGTATCAGAGACGACGTAAAATTGTTTTCACCTTGGCAGCTGTGATTTTTGCTTTCATTTTCTTAAGCATTATCATAAGGGTCATCGTATGAAGGTTTTTGCTGAAATCCGTAGGAAACAGCCCAGGTAGAAGTAGCTTTTCAAAGAATTGAAATATTTATTCATTTTTACAAAGTTGAGTGTTAAGAAAAGAATGGAATTTTTTGCAATCTTTTCAGTATTTAAAAGCTGCAAATTCAAAAAAGTGTGATATATCTTTTTTAAATTGTAAATTTCTTAATAGTTGTAGAAACAATTGAAATAAAATACATCATTCTATGTATGATTTCCCTTTACTCCATGAATATTCATGTAAAAAATAATGGCATCTTGAATATTGATTAGATTTTTTTTGTAATTGCTAATAAGCACACAATTCATTGGCCATTGTAGGGACTGTAGAATCAGGGTCCATGCTTATAAAGCTGTTTAATAGTTGAGTCTGGGTTAGTTCTCAAGCTTTTGATTGGTCAGATTTGAGCCGTCTGATGTGGGATTTCTCTTTGCAAAGGTGTAGAAAGGCATATTTATGGAGTAAAGGGTTAAAAAAAAAAGAGTGAGCAGTCCTTATCCTGTTAGCCTTTTAACCTTTAGCCTGCTGAGCAAATCATTTTTACAGAATTTTTCACATACTACATTTTCAAAATTTAAGCTATAATTAATGTGTCTACCAAAATGCAATTAGGGTGTCAAACAGTTTGGATCCTGATGAGATGCCGCATTACTTGGCGTCTCATCTCGATCCAAACTGTTTGCAAAGGTAATCACCCATCCGCCCCCAGCAGGCTAAAGGTAAACCCTTTACTCTGTAAATACGCCTTTCTATGCCATTGCAAACAAAGTCAACCCAGATCAGATGGCTCCCTGCTCTATGTTTATTCCAAATTCCAGTACTTACTGAATATTTATGAAAAAAAAATAGTTGATGTATGGAAGGTGAAACATTGTAACTAGTTTAGAAACTAAATACATGTAATCAGATCTATAAAAGTCCATTAGCAAACAGAGTAGACCCTAATCCGATTCCTACAGGAGCTGTCTGATCTGGATCTACTCTATTTGCAAATTGGTGAAAAGGGTTAAGAAAATAATGTAGATATGTTATCTACAGTTTCTGCCATGGCCAAGATGCAGTTTTCATTGCTCATTATCAAATGTATACTAAAATGATGTCATCATTGGTACATGTATTTCTTTCATGAATATTTATGGAGGAAAGGGATTAGCTCATGAATATTCATGTAAATAAAAATGTCAAGACTATTTATTGGCTGAATTTTATATTGGTAAATGAAAAAAGAATATTTTGGTGCTTGTAGAAACTGTAGATCTCTGTCGAATCAGATCTATGTAATTCTATGGTCAAATAGAGAAGGCTCAGATCAGATGGAGCCATCTGATCTGAGTCTTTTTTGTTTGTAAAGGTGTCAAAAGGGTCTATGTAAAGTGTTAACTCTTTGCATGCTAAGTTATTTTTCGTCTGCAACAATTGTCGTCTGCTTCAATTCTTAAAATAAACTTTCTCTCATTTCTTTGCAAAAATATGGTCATGGTGACAAACCGCATTATGCAGCGTCTCATCTGGATCCAAACTGTTTGCATAGGTATGCACAGTTTGGCCACTAGCGTGCAAAGAGTTAATATGGTATGCTAAACAGTTTGAGTTTAGCTACTTGAACCCATTCCCTCAACGGCTATTTTTAGACTGAATCTCATTGACTAAAGCTTCTGAATAGGAGCATGTACTAGAAAAATGGGAAAAATGAATTGCTTAGTTTTGAAACCATTGTGATAAATAGAGCATTTGCTCATATGGAGCAAATGCTCTATCTATTACAATGGTTTAAAAGGGTAACTTTTTCAGAGGCATGGAAAGGCATCAGTATGAGGGAATGTGTTAACACTGATAACAAGCATGCAGACTTGAGTTAACCCTTTCCTCCATAGACTATTTTTAGACCCAACCTCTTTGAATGAATCTACCCAAAAGGAGCATTTACTAGAGAAAATTAAAATTTTAGAATTTTGTAGTTTGAAACCATTGTGATTGATAGAGCATTCACTCCTATAGGAGCAAATGCTCTATTTATCACAATGGTTTCAAGAAGGGGTTATTACAGAGGCGTAGAAAGGCATATTTATGGAAGAAAGGTTTAATATACTTGTAGTATCTGTGTCTGTTTTTGTCTTTTGTTGCATGTTTTTGTAATCATAATTTACAGCTTTAGACCTCCAACTCTGCATGCATGTCAGGCAAATGTAGCTGCAAGTAAACTATCTCTTTTTGATTAATGTGTTTGACTGAATATTTTTTAACATATTGATAAAAAAACTCTGCCCTATGTGAATGTCATTTAATTTGTTTCTTGTATAAAAACTAGAAGTTATTTGTTGTCCTGGCAAACAATAAAGGTTTAAATTAAATAAATTCAATTTAACCCAGGTCTTCACTGTTTGTCATATAACCCTTTTCCTGTTCTATGTTTATTCCAAATTTCAATACCTACTGAATATTCATGGACAAAATAGTTGTAAAGAAATACGGAAGGTGGTACATTGTAGCCATTTTAAAAAGTAAAGAACCATATCTTTGAAATTATTATTATTATAATACCATATTTATAAATTCCACTAGAAAACAGAGCAGACCCAGATCAGACGGCTCCTAGGAGCAGTCTGATCTGGGTCTACTCTGTTTGCAAATGCGTGAAAACATTTTTATATGAAGGAATGGGTAAAAGTCTTGTAATAAGTTTGTCTTTCATATGGAGAGGACTACGCCTGTGCCTGAAACAGCTGCTAGTCTTAGTCAAGACTATTTGCGAAGTCCTGATGACACTTTTTCACGACTTACAATTTATATAAATGTTAAAGACTTAACAATTTATAAATGTTTTTCATCTTCTTTTTCAGACTATTGTGATGAGAGATAGTATACGGTCCAAAAGAATTATTCTTACACTGTGTGTAGCTTCTGTATTCTGTGTAATAGTGTTTATTATATTTATGATGTTTTGACTTATTGATCTGATTGAATAATAAGTAAGAAGGATCTCTGAACTTAGTTTGTCATATAATTAACTTCAATGTCTGTATGGTATTAAAATTGTTTTTTAACGATAGGATTTGTTTCTGCTAAAACTATTTGAAATTTTAGTAGTTATTCAGACAGCAGTTAACTGAAAATTTTCTGAATTGATCTGCTTTCTTTTCATAAGTGAAATATGTTCTTTACTTTGCTTTATAATTATGCCTTTTAACCCTTTCCCTCATATAAACGTGTTCTCACGCATTTGCAAACACAGTAGACCCAGATCAGGGTCTGCTCTGTTTGCTAGTGGTATTTGAAAGATCTGTTTCTTTACGTTCTAAAATTGCTCCAATTTTCCACCTTTCATATTTCATTTTAACTACTTTGTCCATAAATATTCAGTAGGTATTGAAATTTGGAATAAACATAGAACAAGGAAAGGGTTAATAATGACTTTGCAAACAGAGTAGTCCAAGATCAGATGGCTCCTGTTGGAGCCATCTGATGAGGGTCTGCTCTGTTTGATTATGAAATAATGTAGATAAGGTAGATAAGTATCTACAGTTTCTACCATGGCCAAAACCAGTGTTCATATGTCATTATAGTAAAGGAGTCACTTAACCCTTTCCTCCATGAATATTCATGTATGAAATAATGACATCATGAATATTAATTAGATTCATTTTTACAATGATCCATGATCACGGGACTTTTTGCCCATGTCAGAAACTATAAAATCATATCTATATCATAAGCAAACAGAGCAGACCCTGAACAGACGGCTCGTATAAGAGCCATCTGATCTGGGTCTACTGTGTTTGCAAAGGCGAGAAAGGCATATTTATGGAGTAAAGGGTTAATATGCATGATGTCATTATTTCATACAAGAATATTCAAGGAGTAAAGGCTTAACACTTTCCCAGATGAATATACATGGAAGTTGTAATGATATGAATATTTATTATCTGATTTTTTGATAATGGCATTTTGATTCAATTTCAGGCAAAAACTGTAGAATCAGATTTATATGATACCTGAAGCAAATAGAGCAGACCCAGATCAGACGGGCTGTAATGGAAGGCATCTGATTTTGGTCTACTCTATTTACAGAGATGTGAAAAGGCATTTATATGAAGGAAAGGTTTAATAGTTATTTAGTAGTTTTTGATAATTCATTCTGTCGATTAATCTATTTTTTTTCTAAGTGCAATATATTCTTAATACTTCAAATTTTGTTAATGATTTCGATGTGACATACTTGCAATTATATTTAGTTCTTTGTGTAGTGTAGACATACAGCTTAACTCTTCATCTCATGAATATTCATATAAGAATTAATGACATTATGAATATTTAAATAATTTTCATAATGGTATATGGCAGAAACTGTATAATTAGATCTACAGTTAAACCTCTCTATGACAGCCACTAAAACGTGTTAATTAGTTGGTATTTAGGGTAGGTGACTGCATTAAGCAAGGCAAAAGTAAAACAGAACGCTCCTCTAGGAGCGTTCTGTTTTACTTTCACCTTGCTTTAAGCTACCACCTGCCTTCAACGCAAAATACTTGGTGTAATTTAGGGTCCGTTATAGAGAGGTTTTACTGTATGTTGTTCCATTAGCAAACAGAGCAGACCCTGATCAGACGGCTCCTGCAGGAGCTGTCTAGTCTGGGTCTACTCTGTTTGCAAGGGCATAGAAAGGCATACTTATGGAGTAAAGGGTTAATTCTTTCCCACATGTAAACATGTTTCATGCATTTGCAAACAGAGAAGACTCAGATCAGATGGCTCCTGTAGGAGCCGTCTGATTAGGGTCTGCTATGTATGCTTATAAATTATGATAGTTCTGACTCTACAGTTTCTACCTATACCAAAAACTCCTTTGTACATAATTATGCTATTTTAAAAATTCAGCCAATAAATATTCATGATCTCATTATTTCTTCCATGAATGTTAAACAGGGAAAAGGTTAAAATCAAATTACATGTAATTATTGTATTGAAATTTAAACCTTACCGCCATGAATATTCATTGAAAAAAAATGGCATCATGGATATTGAGTAGATGAATTTTTGTAATGGCTCATGAATACAGGAAAAGTTTGGTCATGGCAAAATTTGTACTCAGATCTTGATTATTCAATAAGCAAACCCTGATCAGACGACTCCTACAGGAATAATGAGATAAATCTGGCTCCGAGGTTAAAGCTTTTTGCTTGAGTCTGAGATCATTCTCAAGCATCTGATTGGTCAGATTCTGAGCTTGCTCAGAATCTGACCAATCAGATACTTGAGAATTATCTCAGACTCAGACTGAGAAGTTTTATAACCTTGGACCCAGATTGCGTTTTGTTCAAAAATCGGTTTCAGTTTCAAACGGTTTGGGTGCTGATGAGATACTGCACTGAGATACTCTGAATCTCATCTTGATCCAAACTGTTTGCAAAGGAGATCAACTGTTTTTCCATTACAGCAAAAGAGTTAAAAGTAGCAGAGTCAATTGTTTGGCTCTCACTGATAATGGTTCACATTAGAGGTATGCATTTTTATTATTTGGTTACATTATAAGTAGTTTATGAATCATATATATGTTTACATACATATATGTGTATATATATGCAGAATGAATATGGACACACTATTCAGATATTGTAAATTTGGTTTTAGTTACATGAGATATACAAACAGTGACATGTCTTTCATATAGTAGAGTTGTGTATAGGTTATTTCTGCATTGCATGCAGAGGTCCAGATAAAACGTGTGAATTGAAACATTTTCAAGAATAACTTCTTTATTTCTCCCCTAAACCCAGTGTGTTATGACCACTCTTTAGAATCATTTCTTCGAGGTGATTCTAAAAAGTGGTCACAACAAAGGGTTTGATGGAGAAATAACCATTTGAGTATTGAGTACACACCTTTGTCTGTTACTCTGACATGTACATGTATATAAAATGTATATTAATCAGGGCGTTGTTGGAATATGTATTGCAGGTCTACATATTTTCTGTAATGCTTTATTTACCCTTTACCTGACAGATATGCCTCATAACACCATTACAAATAGAGTAGATGCAGATCGGACAGCTCCTGTAGGAGATGACTGATAAAGGTCTGCTCTGTTTGTTATGGAATTTTATAGATTGATATCAGTTTCTGCCATGTCAGACCAAAAATCCTGTATCCATATGTACATTATAAAAACTAAGGTTATGAATATTCATGATATCATTATTTCTAACGTAAATATTCATCAGGTAAAGGGTTAACCCTTTCCTCCATAGGCTATTTTTAGACCCAACCTCTTTGAATGAATCTACCAAAAAGGAGCATTAACTAGAGAAAAGGAAAATGTTATAATTGTGTAGTATAGAAACCATTGTGATAAATAGAGCATTTGCTCCTATGGAGCAAATGCTCTTTCTAACGCAATCTGTCAATTTTCTGCAATCTGATTGGCTCATGTGACTAAATTTGCGGCATATAAAAAGTGTTTTATATGTCGCAAATTCAACCAATCGAAAACGGCCGAATAACAGCATTAGCCTGTAGATATATTAATGCGCTTTGTTTATCTAACACTTAGATCTACTGATAAGTTTGTATGCATACACTGACATATATTCAAGTTCAGTCCGGTATATTGAAAGTTGTAAATTTCCATTCTTTGTCACGACTTGACCGGTCTTTTATATGTCGTGTGGAGAATTATCGAGATACTCAAAGCGTTGTGATTCAGATTCAACCTTATTTATCATACTATTCAAACATAACGTAATAACGTGACGTCATTGTTACAGACGACGTTTTCGCGTACGGCGCCAAAGACTAAGATAACGTTACTTTTCCTGACATGTGTATTGAAAGTGTATTGGACATGTAAAATAGCTGTCGCATAATTATTCATGACAAATGTAACTGTGAACTGGTCCGGTGTTTTGACTTTGTGTAAACCAGAGTGAAAAAAATCCAGTTATTTTAAGAAATCTGAGAGAAACTGGGCACTATTTCTCGCCTCATCACTCATTCAATCACCTGCGCGCATAGGATATAACACCAATTTGGCATTTTTCATGTTAAGATTGCGTTAGAATAGGGTTAATCCTACTGTAATTTGAAATTTGCGACGGTATATGAGGTTTTTAACGGTCTTAAATTATTTTAATGACTCCGCCTTCGGCGTCGCCATTAAAATAATTTGTGACCGTTAAAAACCTCATATACCATTGCAAATTTCAAATTACAGTAGGATTAACCCTATAATTTATCACAATGGTTTCAAGAAACTATGGAGCAAATGCTCTATTTATCACAATGGTTTCAAGAAGTGACTATTACAGAGACGTAGATAGGCGTTTTTATGGAGGAAAGGGTTAAAGTGGTTTTATTACTGTAAGCTAAGCTTTATCATGCTCTGAGGGATTGCCTTTACAAGCGTTTTACATGTAAAGTATATCAACGTCTCATCAGAATCCCAAGTGTTGGACACTGATTTTGTCTTGTAGAAAAGTAATGACAAGAAATGCCTTGAAAAATGTACATGAGAAAAGTGGTCAGTTGCTCAGCATGTTAAACCTTTACTCCATGAGTATTCATGTAAGAAATAATGACATCATGAATATTAATTAGCTGAAGTTTAACAATGGCATATGAACAGAAAAATTTCTGGCCATTGTAGAAACCGTTGAATTGTATCTGTATTATGTCATAAGCAATCAGAGCATATCCTGATATGACAGCTCCTATAGGAGCCATCTAATCTGGATCTACTTAGTTTGCAATGTTTAGGTGCAGCAGAAAAGCGTATTTATGGAGTTAAGGGTTAAAGGCTAAAATTATGTAGGTATTGTCATCAATATTGTGGTTGACATCAGGGTCACACAAGAACTCAAATACTAAATCTTGCTCACCTTCACAAGGGTGAGGATCTGACCCATATCTTGTGGGTCCATACCATATCATGCTTATTCATGTAAGAATTTTTATTTTTATTTTATAACCCTATACCTCATGAATATTCATGTAAGAAATATTGAGCATTTAACCCTTTCCCTTTTCATGTAAGAAATAATGACAGCATAATGGCCTAAATATGTATGCACAGGATGTCTTGGTACCGGTAGAGATTGTAGAATCTGAACTATTACTATTTTACTAAGTTCATAAGCAAACAGAGAAGACCCTGATCAGACAGCCCCTGCAGCAGTTTGCAAAGGCATGAAAATATATATATGAGGGAAAGGGTTAAATATCAATTTCCTGAAATTTTTAATGGCGTATGAGCACAGGAAGCTTTAGCCAGGGCAATATTTGCAGAATCAGATCTAGATTATTGGAGAAGTAAACAGATCAGACCCTGATCAGGCGGCTCCTACAGCAGCTGTCAACTTGGATCTGCAAAGAAACCCCCTGTTGCTATATTCTGATACTTATGTCAATACCAATGCTTAGTGCAACAAGGTCTATAAAAGTTTGGGGAAGAGTAATATATACAGTAGAACCCCTCTAATGCAACCACTTAATGAATAAACATGGGTGTCTTTATAAGCAGGTGGTTGCTTAATGCAGGACAAAATCAATGCAGAAAGCTCCTTTAGGAATTATACCTGTTTTCGGTGGTCATATTACCGGGGTTTCACTGTACATGTATATATACATATATTTCAGTTCCTGAAAAGAGGTCTCTGACAGGAGCCAGGGACTCCTTCGTTAGGGTCTACTCTTTAGCAAGAAAATTAACTTATGTTCTCTATCGAAATTGTTGAAAGACTCTGTAAAACCCCTATCAATTAGGGCCCTGCATTGAAAATGCAGGAGCCCTATAGGAATCACATTTTTCTGTTTTTCTGTTCGTCCGTCAACACTTTTGATGTGACGTGATAACTCAAACAGTACTTCACATATTGGTTTCATGTTAAGGGCATATTCTAAGTATCATCAGAGTAAGACGACTTAGATGGCTATACTTTTTGGGTTGAATCAGATCACTGTGTCTAGAGTTATTTGCTCTAGCTTACAGAGACCACTCTGACTGATGACTGAGTCAGTTTTCTAGTTGCCTTACTGATCTAGAGAAAAGTTCTAGATAATCAAATTCATGGATTAGTGGGGGTTTCTTTGAAAGTTGTTTTTTCTATTGTATAACCTGTGTTAGTGTGTTAACACTTTACTCTATGAAAATTCATGTAAAAAATAATGACATCTGGAATATTAATTAGATTAATTTTTACAATATACACAAGAATTTTTTTCCAAGACTGAAACTATAGAACCAGATACTTATTATTTTATAACAAACAGAGCAGAACCAGATCAGATGGCTCCTACAGGAGCCATCTGATCTGGGTCTTCTCTGTTTGAAATGGCATAGAAATGTGTATTCATGGAGTATTAAAGGTTTAATCGATATACCCCTAAACACAAGTATATGCACTAAGTACTCTAGGTGTTGGGACACCCATTACCCTCTCTCCATTGGTTTGGAAATCAAAATAAGTCAATTGGGCACTTTTTTGATAACTTTAAACTAGACTGACATAGTAGCAAATAGTGTAGACCCAGATCAGTCAGCTCCTTCAGGAGACATATGAATTGTGTCTGCCCTATTTACAGCAGTAGGGTAGGCTGTCTATAATGTTATTCACTTTAGTCCTTTACGTGAATATTCATGTAAAAAATAATGACATCATTAAATTAGATTATTTTATAAATTTATATAATGTAAAAACATGCAATATGGAAAGTGGAACATTGCAGTCTTTTTAGAAAGTAAAGAAACTTATCTATCAAATTCCATTAGCAAACAGGATAGACCCTGACCTCTCTTACAGGAGCCCTCTGATCTGGGTCTACTTTGTTTGCATATACATGAAAAGATGTTTATATGAAGGAAAGAGTTAACCCTTTCCCTCATATAAATGCATTTTCACGCATTTGCAAACAGAGTGGACCCAGATCAGATGGCTTCTGGAGGAGCCGTCTGATCAGGGTCTGCTCTGTTTGCTAATTGAATTTGATAGATCTGTTTCTTTACTTTCTAAAATGTCTACAATGTTCCACCTTCCATATTTCTTTATAACTATTTTATTAATGAATATTCAGTAGGTGTTGAAATTTGGCCTAAAATACAGAACAGGGAAAGGGTTAATCCTTTACTCCATGAATATGTTAGAAGTAATAATATAATGCATATTACCCCTTTTCTTCATATAAACACCTATTAACACATTTGAAAACACAGAAGAACCGGGTCAGACAGTTCCTATAGGAGCGATCTGATCAGTGTCTGCTCTGTTTGCTTAATATGAAATAATATAGATCTCATTCTACAGTTTCTGGCAAGGTCAAAAGTTCCTGTGTTTATGTTCCATTATAAATATTGAGGTGATAAATATTTATAATGTTATAAATTCATACATGAATATTCATGGATCAAAGGGTTAACTCTTTACACCATGATTATTCATGTATGAAGCAATAACAGTACGCATATTAATTAGCTGTATTTTTATAACATATGAACATAGGAATATTTAACACTTTCCCTCATTCTGACGACTCTGTAAAAGTCACTTTGTGAAACCATTGTGAGCTGGGTCTACTCTGTTTGCCAGGGCATGAAAAGGGCATGAAATGGTTTTTCTATGATGAGAAAGGTTATGATTTCAAGTTTGGTCACAGGCCTAATCCAGCCTTAGTTTTGAATTAATTTCTTGAGCTTGAATGCAAATACATTTTTAATCACCAAAACAAATGTTTTCAAAATAATCAAAGTCCTGTACTTATCTTTTTTACTATTAATGTTTTCTGTATTCTGATGTACAGGTGAACCGTGCAATTTATTAGTTAGTAACAATACATTTACAGTAAAACTCCTCTAAATCGGTATAAGTATCAGTGTCAGTCTTTAACCCATTACCTCATAGGCTATTTTTAGATCCTACCTCTTTGATTAAATCTACCGAAAAATGAGTATTTACTAGAGAAAATGAACATTTTATTATTTTGCAGTTTTGTAAACCATTATGATAAATAGAGTGTTTTCTCCTGTGGAGCAAATGCTCTATTTATCACAATGGTTTCAGAAAGTGACTTTTACATAGGCTTCAAAAGGCGTCAATATGAGGGAATGGCTTAAGACAGTTGGCAGCTTAATACAGGGTGAAAGCCCCTATAGGAGCTTTCTGCATGACTTTCACTCTGAATTAAGCAGACACCTAACGAAAAGGACCTTAGTTATTTTTTATTAAAATTCCACTTTAGAGGGGTTGTACATGTATTTAGAAATAATTTTAAATAGTTTCCATCTTTGCAATAGATATAATTTGATATTGCATTAATTTTGTTTTCTGACCCCCCCCCCCCCCCTCCAATATTGTTTTTTGCTCTGTCTGTGTGTTGGTTCGTGATAATGTTGTAGACATTGCACATACATACTTCAAACGTGGCATGCATTTGCAACATATGGATGCGAACATTTTTAGGGGTAACTTTTTAAGGTCAAGGTCATAGGTCATATCAGGGGCATAGTGTTTCACAAACACATCTTGTTTTTAGCTTTTTGCTCACTTAGCCAATAATATGTGTTAAGTCGATGTCATGCATGCTAATGTATATTTGTCTGTTACAATGCACTTACAAAATAAAACTGTTTTGTTATATATAACTTTTCTTTTTCTTTTTTCTTGTCATGATTTTACAATTTTGTTAGCTTTTTTACACTACAGTAAAATCTCGATTATTTGAACACTAAAACAAGTATCATTATCGATCTTTAAGACAGGTGGCAGCTTAATGCATGGTAAAAGTCATGCAGAAAGCTCCTCTAGGAGCTTTCTGCATGACTTTCACCATGCTTTAACATGGTGACACATTTTTGCGCATCTATAAAAGTCACTTTATGAAACCATTGTGATAAATAGAGCATTGTTCCTATAGGAGCAAATGCTCTATTTATCACCATGGTTTCAAAACTACAAAATTTTAATTGTGTCCTTTTCGCTAGTTAACGCTCCTTTTCGGTAGATACATTTAAAGAGGTTGGGTCAAAAAATAGCCTAGGTGAGAATGGATTAAGTTACCACCTGCCAAAAAGGGTCTAAATTCTTCTACATGTATACAAAAAGTTCGAATAATCTAGATTTAACTCTATAATGATACCGTAGTAGTGGTCTTTTTTATCCCTTTACATCAGGATTATTCATACGAGAAGTAATGGCATGAATATTAAACCTTTCCCTGTTCTATGTTTAATTTCAATACCTACTGAATATTCATGGACAAAATACATGTAGTTATAATGAAATATGGAAGGTGTGAAAGGCGTTTGTATGAAGGAAATGGTTAATTACATTAATTTTCATACTGGCATATAAACACAGGCAAATTTTGAGTAGAATCAGGTCTATTTTCTATAAGCAACCAGAGCAGACCATGACCAGTCGGCTCCTACAGGAGTCTTTTAATCTGGACCAACTCTATGCAAAGGCGTTAAAAGGCATGGGTTAAATTATGTTTTTAGTTCGTCTGTTTCTAAGAAAAGTCGAGCTATTGTGATCACCGTGTTGTAGTTGTCGTAGTCGTCATCATTGTCGTCGTCGTTGTCGTCGGCGTGCAAAAACTTTAATGTAGCTCATTTCTCGAAACGTATAAGAGGTATCAACATGAAACTTCATAGGTTAGTAGATCTCATTGAGGGGAAGGTCCCTTCAAAAGAACAATAACTCTTGATTTCATAATTTTGGAGTTATGGCCCTTTATCGTTTTCATTTTTTAAAATTTAGCTGGACAAGTACCAAATCTGCCGAGAAACTGGGATTTCAGTTTTCATGTCTTTAGTCTCAAACCTGAATATGTGTCCACATATTCAGTTCCTATTATTCTTATCGGAGCTGTCTATTGACAGAATTCTGTTTAATTTACTTACATCTGTTTATCCAAATCGAATGAAACAGTCACTTTCACTAACGCATTGATCATATGCCAAATCATGTTTAATCATTTCCCCGTTCTACGTTTATTCCAAATTTCAATACCTACTGAATATTCATTAACAAAATAATTGAAATGAAATATAGAAGGTGGAACATTGTAGCCATTTTAGAAAGTAAAGAAACAAATGTATCAAATTCCATTAGCAAACACAGCAGATTCTGATCAGACGACTCCTATAGGAGCCGTATGATATGGGTCTACTCTGTTTGCAAATACACGAAAACGCGTTTATATAAAGGAAAGTGTTAATAAAGTCACGATCTACCATTCGTTTTAATGGATTGTCTCGTTAAACCATGATGAACCATTCCACTTTGAAAGTTTAGCCTTTTAAGACTTAACACTTTACTCCATCAATACCCTTTTTACGCCTTTGCAAACAGGATAGACTAAGATTAGACAGTTCCTGCAGGAGTCTACTCTGTTTGCTTATGGCACAATATAGATATATGTATAAACAGCTTCTGCCATGGCCAAACATTTATAGGGCCTGTGTTCATGTGCCATTTTAAAACTAAACAATATTCATGATGTCATTATTTCTTACATGAATATTTATAGTACAAAGGGTCCAGAAGTCACAACCATGACTCATTCTATGTCTTTAACCCTTTCGCTGCCAATGCCGGATCTGTGATTACCTATGCAAACAGTTTGGATCCAGATGAGACGCCGAGTAACTCGGCGTCTCATCAGGATCCAAACTGTTTGTTACTGTTACTATGTTTTTGAAACAAAAATGAAGAAAATCAAAAGAATGAAAATTTGTAGCAGACGACAAAGTTAGCAGACGACAGAGTTTGGCAGCGAAAGAGTTAACAAAAGTAGACTATGTGTATATCAATATGGTTAAGCTTTTCATTCTCAGTTTTGAAAAACGGATGTCTGCTTATTTTCTAAAACGTATTTAAATCAAGTTTTAGTCGAAAGAAATCCATATTTAAATGCCAAATGGTATTTACTAATTTAAGACATACGACCCAATTAACTTATCAACTACAAATTACACAGTAATTTAACCTTTCACCTGTGTAGCCCATTAATAACTAGTTGAATCGACTGCTTATGCAAATATAAACATTAGTTTTGGAATATTAAGTGTCATTGAATGGTAAAAATCGATCGATATGTTCAAACCTCGAGATTAAACCTTTATATGCGAGAAACGAGAGTATTGTTATTTTCAAACAGTGTATACCCAGATTAGAGGACTCCTAGACGACCCCTCTGATCAAGGTCTGCACTGTTTGTCATGTAGAATCTCTTAACACATTCAACACTTTTATAAATACGGATTTGACTCATTCGTTAACCGGTGGTGGACTATTCTACTCTAATAATTCAGAGTTGAAAGGACTACGACACGCAGGCGAACGTATACTCGGGGAGCCATGGGGGTCTACCATGCACCCCTAGACTTTTTTCCATGGGTACCAAAATTCAAATTCAAATTCACTTTATTTCTCACAGTTCACATTACATGAATACATGAGGAATCACGAATGTACTCAAGTTTAAATTATTTTAGGCCATATGCAAGTATGCAAGGCCAGTATTTGTAATTATGACCCATACCTGCAAAATCGCCCATATCACAGCCAGTTTTTTCCTAAACCTTTAAAACTTGTACCAATTTGAAGATAAGACATTGTGCTATTATTTTCAGCTATTATTTTTAAATTACCTTATTTGCATACTCATGAATATTAATGAGAACATTAAAATAGAAAAAAGAGTGTAGAAATAACGTAAACTTTTTAACCCACAAATATCAGAAAACAACTTCAAATGCGGTTTAACATGATGACAAAATCCTCAGAAATGATATGGGCGATTTGCAGGTATGGGTCATTACAAAAAACTGGGGGTTGCCATGGAAACGGTTAAATTACACATAGACTAAACATTTAAACTTGAGTACATTCGTGATTCTGATTCAGTAGACTTTTCTGAACATTTTGGTACCCATGAAAAAAGTCTAGGGGTGCGGGTGAACGGTAGACCCCACTGGCTCCCAGAGTATTAGATATACAGTTGTGTATATTTGGGTGAATGATTTATAGACTTTCAAATAGATCTATAAGTGTTATATTTCGGAGAGACCTGTCTGTGATTGAAACATTTAAGTTAACAACTGAAGGAATAAAGTGTACAAGTACCGATGGCGGATGACCGACAGTACCATCTCAAGTTCGATGCCTCAAAGGGGAGGGCTGTGGACGATTATCTTGAATACAAAAGGTACAGGAATTTGTTTACCATACATACAGTTAAACCTCTCTAAAACGACCATTGAGAAGATTTCTAATTCTGTTTCTTAAAACATTTACCTCTTGAATATTTATGTACTATTAATATTTATCCGCTGACTTTTCAGTTTAGACTTTCCGATTCGATGAAGCTTTTGAGAAAACTGTCATGACAAAAGCTTTTGAGAAACTATCGACCATGTGTCAAATAGCTTTAATCCTGACGAGACGCCGATTCTTATTTGGATCCAAGCTGTTTGCAAATGATAAAGGCTAACCCTTTCCTTCATATAATGTTTTACGCTTTTGTAAACAGAGTAGACCTACTTCAAGACATGTAGGAGCCGTCTGACCAGGGTCTGTTCTGTTTGTGCAATTATTATAGATCTGATGCTACTGTTTCTGCCAATACCAAAACGTCATAATTATATACAAAAATGCCATTATAAATATCAGCTAATAAATATGCATATTGTCATTATTTCTTACATGCATATTTAACAGGGAAATGTTTAAGTACTAGCAGTAACGTTTCTCTAAAACGAGCACTTGAAAGAAATATACTGCTGGATATTTAACCCATTACCCCATAGGCTATTTTTAGATCCAACCTCTTTGAATAAATCTACCGAAAAAAGAGCATTAACTAGAGAAAAGGAACATTTTAGAATTTTGTAGTTTGAAACCATTGTGATAAATAAAGCATTTGCTCCATAGGAGCAAATGCTCTATTTATCACAATGGTTTCACAAAGTTACTTCTACAGTGTCGTCAAACGTCGTTAATATGAGGGAATGGGTTCATTCAGTTAGTACTTAGTTTGATTCAGGACAAATGTTATGCATAAAACTCCTATAGGAGATGACTGCATTACTTTTGTCCTACATTAAGCAATCGCATTTTGTTATAGACTCCTGTGTTAATAAACAGTGTGGTCGCATAAGCGAGACTGTGTACTGTACTTACTTGAGTGTTCGATTGGGCAGGGTTTTTACTGTCTATCCTATTACATTGATTATTATAGACGTCCACCTACAGAAATTTTACATGCGCCCACGCAGTAGTGGATTTAAGTATATTTGTATAGACTTAACCTATATCATTCGAAGTGCGATCTAACTTTGAAACAACTTGGATCCACATGAGACTCCGAGCTACCCCGCTACGAATCAGGATCAAAGCTATTTGACAATATGGGTCAATGGTTTCTCATAAAACTGAACAAATTGGTCAGTAAAAGTCAGTAAAAATGATAAATGGTCAGAGTTTAAGCTGGCATCATTTTAAGCTGACATCATTTTTACAGCCGGGTAAGGAGTTATTGGGTGTGTTCTGGTGAACCTAAGTGCATGTTTTCATATCCACCATTTCGTGACAAAATATTCGCCCATTCCGTATTACATGCTAAAACGACCACACGATTTACCAATCATTTCCCTGTTGAATATTCATGTAAGAAGGATGACATCATGAATATTTATAAGTTGAATTTTTATAATGGCATATGTACACAGGATGTTTTGGTATTGGAATAAAAGTCAGAGCTATCATAACTCCATAAGCAAACAGAGCATACCCTTATTTGACGGCTCATATAGGAGTCTTTCTAATCTGGGTCTACACTGTTCGAAAGGCGTGAAAATACATTTATATGAAGAATAAGGTCACCATAGCAGCAATTGAGTGCTTAATGCATTTAATGCAGAAAAAACAAGACAGAAAGCTCCTATAGGAGATTTCTGCATAACTTGTTTTCCTGCATTAAGCTTCTACCTGTTTTAACAAGCCAGATTTAGCCTTCTTTCTAATGGTTGTATTAGACAGAGTATACTATATCTGTGTCATTGTCCGTTATCATATGGATTTACAAGACAAAGGAACTAGGGACAGAATGTAACTATTTCCCCCAAGGTCCCGCATTTTGAATAGTAGTCTACTGGCACAATTGAAATTCGAATATTCGAATACCCCGACAATTTGGAGTCCTATCAAATACTGTGTATATCTGTCAATAATTCAAAATTACGATGTGCTTATTTAACCCTTTCCCTCATGTAAACGTGTTTTCACGCATTTGCAAACAAAGTAGACCCAAATCAGACGGCTCCTATATGAGCCGTCTGATCAGGGTCTGCTCTGTTTGCTTGTGACAAGATATATATCTGATTCTACAGTCTTTGTCAAAGCAAAAGGAAATCCTATTTAAACATTGTCATGCTAATTACGACCTGACATGCATTTGCAAACAGCTTAGATCCATATGAGACGCCGAGTTACTCGGCGTCTCATCAGGATCTAAGCTATTTGAGACTCTATAAATAAGTTTTTACAAGATTGAACGTATCGGATAAAGTAAACATTGATCCAGATCCGAATTTAAACAGACGTCATTGTTTTCAGCATGATAAGAGGTAGAATTAGAATATAGCAAACGTCATTTTTAACCTTTAACTCTCAAAGCATGTCGTCATAATTCTCTTTCACTGCCAGTGGTGAATCTGAGATAACCTATGTATACGTAATTGTGCGTATCAACATGATCCAAACTGTTTTGGGGCTATGATTTCAATCAATAAAACAAAATGTGCAGACGACCACTTTTGCAGACGACACTATGGGGGGAAAGAGTTAATCCTGAAAGTAAATATTATTTTCCCCATTTATTTTACCACTTTCGCTGCTAAGCATTGCTCTCTGCAAAGTTTGTCGTCAGCTGCATTTTTTTTTTATTTTTCTTTGATATGACCTCAAAGGCCAACCACCAAAGAAAACAATTGGATCCTGATGAGACGCTGACTTGCGTTACTCGATGTCTGATCTGGATCGATACTGCTTGCAAGGGGTAATCAATCATTCGCTATGTGCAGCGAGGAGTAGAATATGCCAGACTGACGAGAGAGTCAACTAATTAGGTTCCAAATTGTTTACAAAGGGGATGTGGGTTTTTTTTTTAAAACGAACATCAATAGATTGCAGCTAAAGGTAATATTAAAAACCTTCAAGTAAACCAAGATTGCTGTGGGCGTGTCGGTAATAACATTTGTCAAACAATATGACGTCAACAAGTTGACCGTGTAATCAAAGATTCAAGTGTGGTGTCAACAATTTAACCGTGTAATAAGAATCTAATCATGACGTCAACAAATTAACAGTGTAAAAAGGAACCAAGTGTAACGTCAACAAGTTAACCGTGTAAGTTAAGACTCCAAACGTGACGTCAACAAGTCAGCAGTGTAATAAGTATCCATACAGCTTCACGGTCAAACCGTATTGAACCTGACAGGGATATTCGATTCGAGATATCGACGTTCAACTGTACTTGGATATAGGCATAAGTAACAACAGCCCCAGCTCAATGTCCCTGCACTTTGACAGCAGGATAAGAGTTAGACTGGCGAACGATAAATGTTGGCACGGAATCGATATCGGTACAACAAAAAGTTTGGCATGCTTCTATGAACAGTTTTGTCACTGTCGATATCGAATTCACACCATGATAATGACTTTAATGGAAAACCAAATGAGGTTGAATTAATTATTAAGAAAA
The DNA here is from genome assembly GCA_963576725.1 of Azorinus chamasolen. Classification (NCBI taxonomy): domain Eukaryota; kingdom Metazoa; phylum Mollusca; class Bivalvia; order Cardiida; family Solecurtidae; genus Azorinus; species Azorinus chamasolen. Next base: position 46,615,651 of record OY755246.1, on the reverse strand, counting down.
AATCGATATCTATCGCTTATACGTACATATGCATGGCAAATATAAAAACAAAATTTGAATTTCTACATTTTCGTATGAACACATTTGTAATTTATTAATTGACCAAGATTTTGGCTATTGCCCTTTTAAAGGAACATGGAAAAACTGTGTGGACCAAGATTAGAAGACACTGTTCAGAGTCTAAAGTGTCTGCTTCACCGATTATTACCCAAATATCAGAAAAAGTATTGTATTTTCCGTCACTGATTGACTCGCTCATTCACCGACTGACTGACTAACTCATCCACTCACTGACTGACTTACCCACTCACATGTTACAGACCAGACCGTCTCCATTGTGCATTAACAGGCACAAACACTCGCCGACCCTCTTGCTTACTAACTCCCATACTTTAAGGGGATTCAGGGCTGAATACAGCCAAACTAAAAACTAATACCTTTCTAAAACCGGAATTTTAATAAAGAAGAATTTAGGGCCTGTTAGGTAGGTGGTTGCTTAATGCAGGGAGAAGGTCACACAGAAAGCTCATTTTAAAGCCTTCTGTATGAATTTCACCATATAACATACTGCCTCTGCTTTTGCGTAACAGAGTAGATTATGACACTATGCCAGGACGGTTTGTCATCTTTTGAATTGAACGAGTGTCCCTGGCTAATCTGGGTCTACTCTGTTTGTCTGTCATTTTAAAGGAACACATGGCACAGATGTATCAATTTGATCTTGTCTAAATCTTTTAGAATAGTTGGCGAAGACGATGGAGGAAAACTGTTCACCCCGGAAGAATTTGAAGAATACAAAAAGAAGGTTCTACCCATGGTGGGTTATAAAACATTAAGGTCGAAATCTGACCAATAAGCTGCGCGAGAATGATCTCAGATTCAAGCAACATGTTATCTAAACTCGGGGCCAGGACACTAACTTGAAGAAAAGAAATACCTCTGTCATGATACATGTATAGACGCCGCCTTTTGAAGGCGGCGTCTGATCAGGGACTTCACTTTTTGTCTCAACTCTATTTTCTATATCTGTGCTTTTGAAATTTGCATTTATTTATCTCATTTCTTTATTTTACCATATGATTTAAAATTGGACTGCAGATGACAATTAGAAAAGGTTAAATCACTACCTGTCAGTGTCGAATCTATCTGTAATCACCTTTGTAAACAGTTTGGATCCAGATGAGACTCCGAGTAACTAGGTGGCTCTTCAGTATCTAAGCTGTTTGTCACCCTGGTTACGTTTTTAATAAAAATGAGACAAAATAAAGATGAAAAGAAACTATCTCAACGAATAGGGAAACGTTCCGTTATCTTGTAATGTTATATTTCTGATATATATTTGAAGAAAACACTTAGAAATATTGGTATTCGTCTAGATAAAAGTAGTTTGTTCAATATATTTACACATGAGTAGATCTATGTAGTTTTCTTCTTTTTAGAATTTTTCATGTGTTCAGCTAGTTGAATATCAGTTGTAATTATAACTTATTACTATAATAAAACCTGTCTATAACGGCCACTAAATTACACCAAGTATTTTGTGTTAAAGGCAGGTGGTAGCTTAAAGCAAGGTGAAAATAAAACAGAACGCTCCTATAGGAGCGTTCTGTTTTACTTTAACCTTGCTTTAAGCAGTCACCTTTCCTAAGTATCAACTAATTAGCACAATTTAGTGGCCGTTATAGAGAGGTTTTACTGTATAATGATTTTCGTTTTGACCCTTTACTCCATGGTTATTCATCTTAGAAATAATATATGTATGCATATTAATTCTCTGGATATTTATAATGCCTTATGAACAAGATCACATGACTCTAGTAAAATCTGAATGATCACATCTACATAGTGTCGTAAGCAAACAGAGCATACCATGATCAGACGGCTCCTACATGAGCCGTCTGATCTATGTCTACTCTGTTTGCAAAGGCACAAAAATTCGTATTTATGGAGTAAAGGGCCAATCTTTCGTTTAAATACTTATTATACAGTAACTCTTTACAGAGAATGAAGAACAGACTATACACGAGTTTTACTGGACCCTCTGGTATGGACTGTAAGCTGGTTGGTCCTGAAACGCCTTGCTTCTGCAAACACAGGTAATAAAACTTAGTTGTCGTAACTGTTGAACTTTACTGAACAAATACAGTAATACCTGTCTTTAGCGACCATTAAAAAGCCTAATTCTGGGTATTTAAGATAAGTGGTAGCTTAATGCAGGTCGTATGTATAAGAACCTATAGGAGCATTCTGTTTGTCTTTTGCCCTGCATTAAGCAAATCGCCTGTTATTTAAGACTCCTATGTCCAGTTGATCAATGGTGGCCTAAGATAGTTTTTACTGTACCTGCTATTAGCAAGTTATTGACCATTGTCCCGCTGTAAAAAAATGTCTGATCAAATTAGGATTTGAAGCATTTTTGTCTGCGTCGTATCCTAAAGAGCCTTTAACCCATTCCCTCATATTGACGACTTTTGACGACTTTTTAAAAATCACTTTGTGAAACCATTGTGATAAATAGAGCATTTGCTCCTATAGGAGCAAATGCTCTATTTATCACAATGGTTTCAAACTACAACATTCTAAAATTTTCCTTTTCTCTAGTTAATGCTCGTCTTCGGCAGATTAATTAAAAAGGTTGGATCTAAAAGTAGCATATGAGAGAATGAGTTAAGTAAATCACACCTGTTATTTAAGACTCCGATGTCCAGTTGATCAATTGTGGCCTAAGATAGTTTCTACTGTACCTGCTTTTGGCAAGTTATTGACCATTGTCCCGCTATAAAAAAAATGTCTGATCAAATTTGGATATGAAGCATTTTTGTCTGCTTCTTATCCAAAAGAGCCTTTAAGAAATTAATCATCGAATGTTAGCCATCTTGGGTCTTGATGAGACGTTGAGTTACTCGGCGTCCCATCTGGATCCATGTTGTGTTCAAATGCGAGCCAGGTCGTGGATAACGAAATAAGGGTTGAGTAAAGTTGGTGGTCATTTGACTTTTATTACTACAAGGACATTCAGCTTTAAGTTATTAATATTTACTAAAGCTCTTTTTGACAGTGCGCGGATCCGCTGGGCAAAATCATCTCAATGCGTGTAATTCTTTTTTCCAGATAGACCTAAATTAACCTTCGCCAAAAACAACAAACATGTATTTATGCAATGTTTGAACAATACAATATATTGACTCTTTAGTGATGTTGTAATTGCTGTTGCGCAGATACAAACAACACAAGACAGATTTCGAGGAAATCCCCAATGAGCGCCCTATCAAGCTGCCGTGTCGGGCGGCTAAATGTAAATGTGTCAGCTATCACTACGTACCCCTGAACGGCAGCCAGCCAATCAGATGTCATTGCAAACACACGGCCGATGAACACAAAGAGCACGGGAAATTCGTATGCACGAAAGGTATGTGCATTCATGAGGCGCGTTCTTTGGATGTAGGGAAGCTAAGTAAGATAGAAAGGTAATATAGCTGTCTTAAGGTATTTCCAGCAATGGCCAATTGTTTACCTCTATTCAATTTGACCTTCATATTAAAAATTGATTAAATCTATATATATTTAACATTTTTTCAGCAACTATTTTAACACAGTTATTAAATAAATGTCCTAGAGTAGTTCATACATGTTAAACAACACTTTTTAAGAGTTAAATAAAAACAATAATTTTTACCTGAAAATATGCAATATATCAGAAGTAGTCAAAATTGCGCCATACCCAAATTTTAGCAGACATTAGGTGTTCACAAAAGGGTAGGGTCAATCCCAGTAGGCTATTTGATGAATATTAATGTAAGAAATAGGCCTAATGACGCCATGATGATTCATTGGCCAGATTTTAAAATAGAATATGAACTCATAAGTTTTTTGGCATTGATAGAAGCTGTAGTATCAGATCTATATAACTCCATAAGCAACCCGACCAGTCACTGAACAAGAGCCGTCTCACCCTAGTCTACTTTGTTTCCAAAGTCGTGGAAAGGCGTCAATGTTAGGGAATTATTAAAAAGATATATCGTCTTTCTTAGAGTATGTGTTATTTAATATAATTACGTTTCCTAATTAAGCTGGCTGCACAAAGTGTACGGGATTCAAGAGTTCTTTCAACTGTGGCTGCGGTGCCTCTGTGATGGACCACAAGATGATCGTTGAAACTGCTGACGAGCGTGAAGCCCGTGGCCATCCATTAGGGGAGGACACTCCATACGCAGCAATGGGCGGTATCACAGGCTTTTCCTCACTTGCTGAGGGATATGTTAGGCTGGATCCAAGTGGCAAGGGTACGTAAAGAGTATGAGACGAACTAGTAACGCATTTAATGTTTGTTTTAAGACAAATTTAGTTCCTCTCTCTATATATATCCAGATATATGGATCAAACTTACTTATTAACATACGAGATAAGATCCATTTGTAAAATCAATGATGATCTAAATGATAAATTATGTGCGTGAAATAAAGTTTGGTTTAAATCGTTTTGCCTGAATTCAAAGATACTTTTGTATCCCGATGCTACTCCACGCACGACAAAGCCTAGAAAAAACCCAAGTTAATATGTGTTGCCTAAGTTTGTCCATTGGTTGCAAATTTGTATATGTCATGTATGTCTTATTAATAAATTACAGTAGATATACCTTACTCTAAAGGGGACATTTAATGAATAAACTTTGGCGCTTGTAAGAGCAGGTGGTTTCTTAATGCAAACTTCTTTTCTTTATGTAGAACCTTCTGCATCTTACACTAGACATACATTAAGCTTTGCGCCTGCCATTGAACCTAATTGAACTTCTTTTCTTTATGTAGAACCTTCTGCATCTTACACTAGACATGCATTAAGCTTTGCGCCTGTCGTTGAAACTAATTGAACTTCTTTTCTTTATGTAGAACCTTCTGCATCTTACACTAGACATGCATTAAGCTTTGCGCCTGTCATTGAACCTAATTGAACTTCTTTTCTTATGTAGAACCTTCTGCATTACACTAGACATGCATTAAGCTTTGCGCCTGTCATTAAACCTAATTAAACTTCTTTTTAGTGGTCGTTGTAGAGAAAGTTTACTGTATTATGAATCTAACCCTGGCCTTTTGCATATATAGATACATATAAAGTAAAACCTCTCTAAAGCGACCTCTTTCGTTATTCATTAAGCTTCCATTTGCCTTTAAAATCCAGAATTATACTTGTTTGGTGATCGCATCATCTGGGTCCATGCTTATAAAACGTTAAGTTGAGTCTGAGTTCGTTCTCAAGTTTTTGATTGGTCAGATTTGAGCCTTTGGCTCAAATCTGACCAATCAACAGCTTGAGAACTCAAATCTGACCAATCAAAAGCTTGAGAACGAAACTCAGACTCAACTAAAAGCTTTATAAGCATGGACCCTGAAGTTTTTATTGTAATTATGCAGGTGCACCGAGTATTGGGTTCCTGGAGCAGTCAGTTACCTCCTCTGACAACCCGTTCCTGAGGTCCAACGTCCACGCCATAAAGGCTCACCAGATGAAAAAGAAACCGGACGGTAAGAACCGTAATGAAGACAGAATAACACTGACTCAAATACATTGTAATTATTTGAAATACAGACATATCCGACCAACAGGACATGTTGATAAACAAGTATGGACACAAATTGATCTTCAGTCTGAATGACCAGCCGAGAGAGAGACAGAGAAAGAGACAGACACAACGAGAGACAGACAGAGACAGACAGACAGAGAGAAACAGAGACAGAGAGGGACAGACAGAAAGACAGAGAGAGACAGACACACACACACAGATACAGACAGAGAGAGAAACAGAGACAAAGAGACAGATAGACAGATAGACAGAGAGAGAGAGAGAGAGAAACAGAGTCAAAGAGACAAAGAGAGAGACAGACAGACAGACAGACAGAGATAGACAGAGAGACAGAGGCCGACAGAGAGAGAGAGAGAGAGAGAGAGAGAGACAAAGACAGACAGAGACAGACAGAGACAGAGAGACAGAGAGACGGCGAAAGAGACAGAGACATAGGGACAGATATATAGACAGAGACAGGGACACAGACAGAGACAGGCAAACAGACAAGAGAGAGAGAGAGAGAGAGAGAGAGAGAGAGAGAGAGAGAGAGAGAGAGAGAGAGAGAGAGAGAGAGACGTCAAGCACATATGAACAGTGATGCTGGTAGGCAGACGCATACAAATATGGAATTTATGCAATACAGATATTTTATTTGTGTTAACCCATTACCTGATAGGAATGTCGATTCACACATTTACAAACAGAGTAGCACAAACTCAGACGGGCCCGTCTGATCAGGGTCTGCACTATTTGCTTATGTAATAGTATAGATCTGTTTCGGTGAACTGCCTTTGTCCATATGCCATGGTTAATATTCAGCTAATTAATATTTATACAGTAGAGTATTATTTTAAGTAAAGGGTTAAGACATAACATTAACCCATTCTCTCATATTGACGCCTTTTTGAGAAAATGCTCTATTTATTACAGTGGTTTCAAATTTACACAATTCTAAAGTATACAGTTTTGCTAGTAAATGCCCCTTTTCGGTAGACTTGTTTAAAGAGGTTGGGTCTTAAAATAGCCTATGAGAAAATGGGTTAAGTATCGTATTTATTATGGACAATGTTTGCTATGAAATAAACATATACCTGTACACATTCTAATTTACAGTGCTCCCTCCCTACAACGGCCCTCTCAATAACGATTCCCTCCTTACAACAACGCATGTCACTGTTTCCGAAACAACAAGGCTCCAGAAACAACTTTTTCTATCGTATTTTCTTTATGCCTCCATCAAACCCTATGTTGTGACCACTCTTTAGAATCGTCACAAAGTGACGATTCTAAAGAGTGGTCACAACATAGGGTTTGATTGAGGCATAAGGGAATTAGTTCACGAAATACACCTTATCTGGGGATCTGCAAACAAGCTAATTATGTTTGATTTTCCCTCCCTATAACAACTCCCTCTGAACAACACATACAACATTCGTATCCCAAAGGGTGTCGTTGTAGAGAGGGAGCACTGTAATATAAATATGATTCAACGATTTCTGCCATGGCCAAAAATTCTTCTGCTCATTTTTCATTATAAAAAAAACTAATTATTGTCCGCTTTGTCATTATTTCTGACATGAATATTCATGGAGTAAAGGGATAGTGTGATAACACACACCTACATTACCATTTTCAGCACAACGAGCAGGTAGTGTCAATATCACGTAGCTTGGTTTTCTTTGTAGTGATTTCTGTATTCTTCTCTTACAGACTATTTGATCACGCACTCGTCAGTTAGACTTAGCGAGTTTTGTTTTCGATTCTATAATATATTTGAACAACTTTGTGTGAGAGAGTCGATGGCAGATGATCGGTAGATGGTATATTAACATTAACCCTTTCGGCGCCAAATTTCTAATTGTCGTCTGCAAACCAATTTTGTTAAAATAAATCGGTAAAATAAGGAAATGAGATAAATAAATGCAAACGTAAAAGGAATAAAGCACAGATATAGAAATAAAGTTTGAGACAAAAAGTTAAGTTCCAGACCAGACGCTGCCTTTTCAAGGCGGTGTCTGATCTGGGATTGCACTAGATCTATTTGTCGAGGTGCATTTTTGAGACATTGATGATGAAAGGGTTGATTTATCCCTTTATTTCATTATATATGAAATAATGACGTCATGAAATGTATTAATAAGATGATATTTTTATAAATACTTTTGAAGTCAAGAATGTTTCTAAGACATGACAGAAACAGTAGCATCTGGTTATTTTGTTCGCAGACAGAGCAGACGGTAATCAGACGGCTCCAATGGGAGCCTTCTGATCTGGGTCTACTCTGTTTGCAAAGGCTTTAAAAGGCGTATCTATGAAGTAAAGGGTTAAATATGATCTTAGTTGCAATTTCACTAACAAAGTTAGAGCGAACTGGATACAGAGAGGTGTAACACTACACACGGTTGGCAAGAGAACGTACGATTTAACTTAACACTATACCTGATGCATATGCATGTAAGGAATAAATGATATCATTTACATAAGCTGATAATCAATGGCATATGAAGATGAACAGTTTTGATCATGACAGAAACTGTAGAATTAGAGCTTTATATTTCGATAAGCAAACAGAACAGACCCATATCAGACGGCTCCTATAGAAGCCGTCTGATCTGGGTCTGCTCTGTTTGTAAAGACGTCACGAGCATTTCTATCAGGTAAAGCGTTAACATTAACCCTTTCGCTGCCAAACTCGGTCGTCTGCTAACTTTGTCGTCTGCTACAAAGTTTCATTCTTTTGATTTTCTTCATTTTTGTTTCAAAAAACATAGTAACAGTAACAAACAGTTTAGATCCTGATGAGACGCCGAGTTACTCGGCGTCTCATCCGGATCCAAACTGTTTGCATAGGTAATCACAGATCTGGCATTGGCAGCGAAAGGGTTAAGACAACGGGGTACATCTGCTTTCTAAATAAGAGTAACGTTATAAACAGGAGCAGTCGGGCTTAGCAAATGGAATAGATTTATATCAGCCACCGGTCCTTGAAACGGTGTCTGATCAGGACCTACGCTGTTTGACCGGTTGCATATCAGAATACCCTAGCTTAAGATGATTCTCAGACAGTGCACCCTCTGACGTGGAAACTGATCTTGGACCAAACCTATTGTGTTTTTTTATCACGACATACCTTATAGGGTAGATGATTTATAGTTAAACCTTACTAAAGTGACAGCCTAAAAGAGGTCCAATGCTGGGTCTGAACTCTTTTCCTGATGAATATTCATGTAAGAAATAATGACATCATGCATATGAATTAGATTAATTTTTGTAATGGTACATGGCTGCATGCATGACATTTTGGCTCAGACAGAAACTATAGTCAGATTTATATTATACCAGAAGCAAACAGAGCAGACCCTGATCAGACTGCTTCTATAGGAGCCGTCTGATTTGGGTCTACTCTTTTTGCAAATGCGTAAACAGGCGTTTATATAAGGGAAAGGGATAAATGCAGGCGGTAGCTTAATGCCGGATAAAAGTTATACAGAAAGCTCCTGTAGAACCATTTTGTATTACTTTCATCGTACTTTAAGTAACCACCTGCTTTTTAAAGACACGTATGATCATTCTATGGTAGATGTAGATAGTTTTTACTGTTATATATATGATATAGTAATTAAAGTAATGGGGTTATTGGTTTTGATGTGATTGTTTTGAACATGACGAAAGGTACACAAATAAATACATTATCGTGCTAAGCTTTAAAAGCGCCCATGCATTCGGCGCCAACTTAACCCTTTCCTTGCTGAATTATAAAATACATTTATACTTCTTTGTCCATGTCCTGATGTATAATTATATATATATCTTCACTGTCTACAGATAGTTCTCTGTGGGATGCACTAGTTGCACAATCAACTTGTAAATAGTGCAGACCCTGATGAGACAGCTCCTGCAGGAGCTGTCTCATCAGGGTCTTCACTATTTACAAATAGGTGCATTTACGTGAACAGCAAGAGAAGGGTTAACCCTTAATCCACTGTCCGTTGCGTAACTCGAATGATTTGCAAACAGCTTAGATCCAGACAGGACCCCGAATAAATCGGCGTCGTAGCAGGATCCCTGTTTCAATAGTTTATCAAAACCTTGATCGATTCGGACGTAGTCAAACTTGAACTGATCAAAATTTGAGCAGGCATATTTTTCACGGCATTATAAGGGTTGAATTATGCATTGGTTCCCGATTTGTCCATATCAACTCATAACTTAAAACTGTTCCCCTATTAAAATTGTCCCAAATTTCACCTTTGAGCACAGCATAAATATACTACTTTATCTAGTATTTTGTATCATCAGCAACATTTTGGTATATAATTTGTTATAATTTCTTCAAAACATTGAGAACAATTTACAAGTACAGTAAAACCTTTCTATAACGGCCACTAACTTGTGTTAATTAGTCGGTATTTAGGGCAGGTTGTTGCTTAAAGCAATTATAAAGTAAAACAACGCTCCTATACGTTCACCTTGCTTTAAGCAGCCAACTGTCTTTAACAAAAAGTACTTTGTGTAATTTAGTGGCCGTTGTAGAGAGGTTTTACTGTATTTTTACATGAACCTAAACCTTTAGTCTACTGAGTAAATTATTCTTACACAATTTTTCACCCACTACATTTTCAAAATTTAAGCTATAATCAGTTTGTCTACTAAAATGCAAACAGGACCCAAGGTTATAAATCTTCTGAGCCTGAGTCTGAGATCATTCTCAAGTATCTGATTGGTCAGATTCTGAAAATGAGCAAGCTCAGAATCTGACCAATCAGATACTTGAAAATGATCTCTGACTCAGATGTTTTATAACGTCTGACCCAGGTTGTCAGTCAGTTTAGATCCTGACGAGACGCCACATTACTCTGTGTCTCATCTGAATCCAGGCCGCCCCAAGGTTATAAAGCTTTTTGCTTGAGTCTGAGATCATTATCAAGCATCTGATTGGTCAGATTCTGACCAATCAGATACTTGAGAATGATCTCAGACTGAGACTCAGAAGATTTATAACCCTGGACCGAGGCTGTTTGCAAAGGGAATCATGGATCCGCCGACAGCAGTCTAAAGGTTATTTGAATATTCATGACTTTCGTTAACATTAGTATTTTTACATTCATGAAGGTCATCGTGGCCCGGATGATGAGATTTTCGATGACCAGGCTGAGCGCGTTTCGTCAAGGAGACGTGGTGGAGAAGACGAAATGGCATACTTCGAAAGACGCTACCAGGAAAGGGTACGTTGAGAACTCACATAAACCATTTAACCACCATGTTTAACCACGTACCTATTGAATATTCATTTAAAAAATAATGAGATTATCAATGACAATACTGATTAGATGAATGTCCATGGTGGCAAATGCACGCGGGATATTTTGGCTAAGGTAAAAACTGCAGAATCATATCTATATTAGTTCATAAACAAACAAACAAACGATAGCTTGTACAGAAGCTGTCTGGTATTAGTCTACTCTGTTTGCAAATGTGTAAGGCGTGAATACCGAATTGCCACTGTGGAGTTGGTCAGTCTGTACTAACTTAACCCATTCCCTCATATTGACGACTTTTGACGACTCTGTAAAAGTCACATTGTGAAACCATTGTGATAAATAGAGCATTTGCTCCTATAGGAGCAAATGCTCTATTTATCACAATGGTTTCAAACTACAAACTACCAAAAAATTCCTTTTCTCTAGTTAATGCTCCTTTTCGGTAGATTTATTCAAAGATATTGTATCTAACAATAGGCCTATGAGGTAATGGGTTAAAACGAAAGTTTTAAAATACATACTGCACAGACCCTGATTAGAGCCACCTGATTTGAGTTTACACTATTTGCAATAATCAGGTACACTGTAATTGTTTTCAGAAACTTATCTTTTATTATTTTTAAGAAGAACATGGGTTTCATTCAATTTATCATAAAGTAAGAAATCTGTTTTTTGAACAAAAGTTCTAAATCCTTACTACGACATTCTCAGTCTACATGTGACACATACTGCACATAATATGAAACCAATTTCGTAATAGGTTGATTAAATCGATTATTCAAACATTTTTTCAAATCTATTTATTGCAGCAAATGAACAAGCCAGTGGCAGGGGGCGCGGATAGTTTGGACATGAATAAGTTGAGTATGGGAAACAGAAAGGCCATTGAAGAGAAACCAGTTTCGAGAAGAGGACCGAAGAAATAGCCGAGCACTATCATACCTCAGTCAAACTCGTCTTTGATTTATCCATTTCCCTCTTTGACGCCTTTTGACGCATCTGTAAAAGTCACTTTTTGAAACCATTGTGATAAATAAAGCCTTTGCTCCATAAAAGCAAATGCTGTATTTATCACAATGGTTTAAAAACTACACAATTCTAAAATTATCCCTTTCTCTAGTAAATGCTCCTTTTCAGTAGATTTACTCAAAGAGGCTGGGTCTAAAGTAGCCTATGAGGGAATGGGTTACGCATGACCGCGTTGTCGGCATCACAGGAAAGGAGACATTGAACAGCTAGATCAGCCGTGACTACTGATATGAGGGTCTACAAAATTTGCAACTCTTTAAAAAGAACAATTTTTCGTTCAATACCGCTGCAAACAGTGCAGACTATTCAAAACCAGCGGTTGAGTTGGATCTACGCTGTTGATGGTCCCTTTTCCTATGGCGCTGGTCAAACAATGTCGCATGGAATGTTCAAGATGCTGTTTTTAACTGATTGAACGAAAAGTTTAGCTGTGCAGAAGGCAATATTTGTCGGAATTACTTTCTTGTAAATGGACAATAATAAAGACAATGCTTTAATGTCTGTAGGTGTGGGCTGCACCAGTGGCCCGTTCTGATAAAGATCGTACGAGTGCACTGGTTGCACAATCAACTTGTAAATAGTGCAGACCCTGATGAGACAGCTCCTGCAGGAGCTGTCTAATCTGGGTCTTCACTATTTACAGGTAGGTATATTGACGTGAATAGCAAGCGAAGGGTTAATTAATATTGATACTATAATGACACATGGACACTGGGATATTTGATCATGGCAAACACTGTGCAATAATATCTATGCAATAGCATAAGCAAACGCAGCAGACCCTGATCAAACGACCCCAGTTGGAACCGTCTGATCTGGACATGTTCTGTTTGCAAAGATGAGGAAGTGTGTATTTATGGAGTAAAGGGTTAAACAGTGGAACCTCGCTAACTGACCGGTTTACAAAGGTTATTGAGATTTCTTCCCAAGTGATGAAAGGGTAACGGCGTGCGAGCTTGTAATTTGACTGTGTGTTATGTACATTTTGTTTCTATCATAAGGAAATATTATAAACATGAAAAAACATTTTTTATAATAAATTATCTTAATCATAAAGCGTGTGACTAGTTTTTTTTCGCCTAGTACACAAGGGAAATTATACGATAATATTGACAAGTGTGAGAAAATGAATGATGGTACAGTGTGAAGACTATTAGGAACAAGCAAACCAATTGATGCTTTTATGAACTGCTCTCGCATAAAACTTTTCTAAACATTGAGCCACAATCACAATTTGTGGTTACACGCTGGAAACAAACATGCCTGTTTTAGAGTACATATGCGATTGGAAGTCCATGTCTGAAGGACTCTTTGCCCCTTAACACCATGAATATGCTTTCCTACGCCATTGAAAACAGAGTATACCCATATCAGATGACTCCTATAGGAACCGCCTGATCAGGGTCTGCTCCGTTTGCTTATGAAATATATATTGATATGATTCTACAATTCCGCCATTGCCAAAAACTCCTTTATTCATTCGGTATTATAAAAATAATCTGATCAATATTGAGTAAAGCGTTAAAATGGGTGATGATAAAATGTCAGAAATTATATATAAAATATAGTAAAACTTTGCAAAACGTTAACCCTTGTCCTTGTTTAATATTCATGTATGTCATTATGCCATCATAAATATTAGCCAAAGTTTTATAATAGCATGAATACACAGGAGCATATTTTGGTAGTCAGATCTATCATCATTTCTTAACCCTTTCCTCCATAAATACACCTTTCTACGCCTCTGTAATAACACTTCTTGAAACCATTGTGATAAATAGAGCATTTGCTCCCATAGGAGCAACTGCTCTATTTATCACAATGGTTTCAAATTACAAAATTCTAAAAAATTCTTTTTCTCTAGTTAGTACTATTCGGTAGATTTATTCAAAGAGATTGGGTAAAAAAATAGCCTATAGAGGAAAGTGTTAAGCATACAGAATAGATCCTGATCAGACGGCTTCTACAGTAGCCGTCTGATGTGTTTCTACTCTGTTTACAAAAGCGTTAAAATGCGTATTTTTGGAGTAAAGGGTTAATACAGATGACAGTTTAGCGTATAAAAACACAGAGATCTTGTTGCATTATCCTTTCCCTGCATTAGCCCATATTGCTCCCACGATTCCATATATGGGACTTAGGCAAACAGTGTAGACTCTGATCAGACGCCGCATAATGCGGCGTCTGATCAGAGTCTACACTGTTTGCTGATAGGAATTTCAATTTTGACCAGGCACCCCTTAGATAAAAAAAATGGACTAATCCAATATATAAGCATGGAAGAATCCACTGGGAGCAAATGGGTTAACCAACCGACTGCTAGTAACTATTATTCATGTAAGAAATAATGGCATCATGAATTATTATAATATGGATGAACGCAGGAGTGTTTAACCATTGAATAACTCGTCTTCTCATCAGGATCTAAACTATTTGACCACACCACTTACGTTTTAGAGAAATTCCACTCTGAAACGTAAAGCAGACGAGAATATTTGCAGACGAAAATATTTGGCGTCTGCGGAGTTAAACAGTTGCATTTAACTTTTTACTCCATGAATATTCATGTAAGAAATAATGACACCATGACTATTAATTGCATGCATTTTCATAATAGCATAAACTTATGAAAATGTAACAGGTTGACCATTACAGAAGCTGTAGAATAAGAACTACAGCAGAACCTCTATATAACGGTCACTAACTTGTGTTAATTAGTTTGTATTTAGGGTAGGTGGCTGCTTAACACATTATCCCCTAGTGACGCATTTTTGCGCATCTATAAAAGCCGCTTTATGAAACCATTGTAATAAATAGAGCATTTGCTCCTATAGGAGCAAATGCTCTATTTATCACAATGGTTTCAAACTACAAAATTTTATTGTTTTCCTTTCCTCTAGTTAATGCTCCTTTTCGGCAAATACATTCAAAGAGGTTGGGTCTAAAACTAGCCTAGGAGAGAATGAGTTAAAGCAAGGTGAAAGTAAAAAGCGTTCTGTTTTACTTTCACCTTGCTTTAAACAGTCACCTGCCTTTAACACAAAATACTTGATGTGATTTAGTGGCCGTTATAGAGAGGTTCTACTGTATATTGTTTCATAAAGCAATCATAGCAGACCCTGATCGGACGAGTTCTACAGGGGCCGTTTGATCTGGGCTTACTACAGGTGAGACACAGAGTAAAGTCGGCACTTATGTTTTAAAAAAGAAAGACAGTGAAGGAAAGACAACCGTGAAACTTAAAGCAGACGACATTGTCAGACAAACATTAAGCAAAAGAGTTAACCAATAGAGTCATTCGTTTTGGAACATTAAGTACCAATAAATGGTAATTCTGATTGTTCTAAATTCCTGATTAAGAAAAGCCAACATTTATAAATGTATGTCTGCAATGGTTTGCACGACGTTATGGGTGAATGGCTTATAAACTTTCTAATAGATCTGTAAGTGTTGTATTGTGGAGACGTCTGTGTGGATAAAATAGTTTACCCTTTATCTCATAGATATGTCCACCTTTGGACGCCTTTGCAATTACAAATTTGCAGTGAATAAATATTTATGATGTCATGAACCATCGAACGCTGGAGGTATAGGGTTTAGTTAGGATTCAGAAGTTAACATTCTAAGGAATCAAGTGTACAAGTACCAATGGCAGAACATCGGCAGCATCGCCAGAAGGTCAATGCATTAAAGGGACGGGCAGTGGATGGTTACCCTGAACACAAAAGGTATATGCTTTTATTATACCTCACATGACATTCTTATACAAATGGTCCATAAATATATACATATAAATGGTCCGTGTACCTGCCATGGAACAAGTTGTACTGCTCCATACAACATTGTCTCCCGAGGACAACTTTTTGTCTAGATCTGTGAGCTTTTATTAAAAGGCGTGCCTGACGTCATCCGACGCTTGTAATTTGATCACCAAACGACACCTCGGGTCGACAATACGTGTTGTCGCCCTCCGTGGGATAAGTTATTTATTTTATTATACCGAACATTGCAATCAATTTCATAAGTTAAACTATTCATTCATTGACAACAAAAAACAATTTGAAACAAAAATTATTCTCCGTGCTTAAAAATCACGGAACAGCTTCACACTTCTATTCATTACACGTTTGGTAATGGTGGAGTTCTTTTCATTGTCAAACGTTGACAGCAATCTGTACTTTTTGCTATATAAATTACTCCTTTTACCTCTGTGAAGAAATAAATGGCTTACGATTTGGATCTCGTGAAACTGTGATTACTTCCGATTCTGATGAGACGCCGAGTTACTCGGCGTCTGATCTGAATCCAAGTTGTTTAAAACTGCGACGCAAGTCGCGAATATAGAATAAAGGTTAATAAGATTATTTACCAGCATATATATCTATTGCAGGACCCCCACACATGAAGATGAACATAATCCAAAGGTTAGTTATGGACGATTTTATTTTTATATTATATGGGGTAAATGGGTTAATTTTTGGCGAAGACAATAAGACAGAGAGGTTACAGAAAAACCCTTCAAAAACCGGAATGTTGGAAGAGAATATTTTAAATACGTTCAAGCAGGTGATTGCTTAATGCAGAGTTAAAGTCATACAGGAAGCTCCATTGGGAGCTTTGTGCATGACTTTCACCCGAATTAAACTGCCAACTGTTTTAAAGACCGATATTAGTACATCATGTACAAATCTGAATGTCCGGTTCAGACAGGTTTACTGCACATAAAGGTTTTACCGATGGTAGAAATAACTTAAGGACAAATCCTAAAACACTAATTGTCCACATTTGAAAACATACAACATAAATTTACGTAACCATTTACTCCATAACTAAACACTTTACACATTTCCAAACAATTTCTAATAATTTTCAATTACTATATTACTTAATAAGGACACATTTATACGTATTTGCAAACAGAGTAGATCCAGATCAGAGTAGGAGATGTCTGATTAAGGTCTGTTCTGTTTCTTTATTGACTTTATAGATCTGAATCTACGGTTTCTGATACAACCAGACAGCCATTATTGCTATTATGAATATTCATTAGGTAAAGCGTTTTTACACAATAACCCATATTTCAGAGTACGGTGAACATACTCCACACACATTTTAGCGGACCCATTGGCAGAGAATGTAAACAGATCTTTCCCGATACGCCTTGTTTCTGCAGTCACAGGTACAACAAAGAGTTCAGTCTTAATCTTCGATATTCCTTGAATTAATAATTATCAAGCTAAATATGAAGTCCAGGCTCAACATCCTTTTTATAGGTTAAATGATTACATATTTCTCCATGTCTTAAGAATAATTTTATTCATTAGTATGTGTTGATTTTTTTAATGATAATGTTATTTATTCCCTTTGCGCAGATACAAACAACACAAGACAGATTTCAAGGAAATCCCTAAGGAGCGCCCTATCTTGTTGCCGTGTCAGGCTGCTAAATGTAAATGTGTCAACTACCACTATCTGCCCTTGGTCTGCTGTCAACCAATCAGATGTCACTGCAAACACACGGCCGAAGAACACACCGAGCATGGGACATTCGTATGCAGAAAAGGTATATAATTATGCATCATTGGATTCCCACACTTGATTTCCCAAAATTTTACAGAATATCACATAATCAGTATTTTAAGTGTGTGCTACATGTATCCATTATGACTGACATAGTATTGTCTATTATTCGAGGCTTTGATATATTAGGACTCTGGGGGTTTCAATGAGTTTAGTTTAAATATTTCTTTTTATACTCAACAAAATATTTAAGGGTCAGTGGTACTTTTCCCATAGAATTTATGCAATGACCCTACAATTTTGGCATCCTGTATTTCATACATTTATACATAAATGAATTTCGACAATATTTACAGGAGGTATTGTCAAAATGTCCAACTACAGATTCCAGTGAGATTTAGTTATGTCAAGATCCTATTGGTATCCATGCAATGAAAAAACGAAAATTGAGAATTTCTGAAATTCTCTAAAAAATCAATTCCATTTTTTATCTTATCTGGAATACCAATAAACATGGCTTTAGTATGTCAGACATTTTGGTAAACCTTTCCATGTTCCATTGTTTCCAATATTGATTTGATTTCTGATTTCCAGAGCAAGGATAATTCCTATTGAAAAGTATGCATTTTTGGGGAAAAACATCGTTTTACAGTTATCTTTTCTCCACGGAAGTGCATAAGACATTTATAGGTATAATTTTGATCTGCACCCGTTAATTGAAACTCTAACAATAATTCCTGCAATTTCGTTGGGATTAAGCGACATTTGTGAAAGATACGAATTACCAAAGTTGTGTAGTGAACACATTGAGCCCTATGGGAAACTAACCAGTGATCCTTGAATTATTTTGTTGAGTATATTACATGAATAAAACAGTTTTGACCTGTGAAATGGAATACGATGTTTCATATGACCATAAGCAAGTGTATATAATTTCAACGCCAACTCCCTTTAGAAGGGGCCTTAATGCATTTTGATAAACAGATTGGATTCATATAACCGCCGAGAAATACGGTGCCTAATTAAGCTCGTTGTGCATTCAGTCTTTATTTCTTACATGTATATTTATCAGGTAAAGTATTAACAACTTTTAACTTTTTAGTCGCAGGCGAGTTTACGATAACCTTTTCATCTCACCAGGATCCAGTACTCTGATAGCACTTTTGCATAAAAATTGAATATACTTGGCATATTTCAAAATGAAATGGTCGAACAATTAAACAAAACTTTAGCAATCCTAGACTGCCATCTTGCATTAAGCTGCCACATGACTTAAGTACGGATAATAATACACACTTGAGTATGCGGAATGATAAGGTTTAATGTAGAAGCTAAGGCCGGGCTCTGTGTTATTCAGCATGACTCTATCTCCTATTTAAGATGGCTGCACAAAGTGTACGGGGTTCAAGACGTCTTATAACTGCGGTTGTGGTGCCCCTGTGATGGACCACAAGATGACAGTTGAAACAGCAGAAGAACGAGAAGCTCGTCGTCACTAGGGATGTGGTACTGAGGAGAAACAGAGGATAAAAACTAACTCTGAGAAAAGTGGCAGACATTTTCCCCATACGACAATTATTTAACGAAGCTAATCCCGTTATCCCCGACCTGTCCGGTGTCCCTTACAGAGACATTTGCTAACAGCTTGGATCAAGATAAGACATCAAGAAACTCAGCTCTTCACTAGGATTCAAACTGTTTGACACTCCGTTAGTAGGTTATGAAAAGTTAAAAAAGTTGGAAGTTGCAAAATTGCATAAGATCAAAATCTCAGTTGATATTATATACATGTAATTAACACATGGCTGTCGGGGTGATAGAGGATATTGTCAACCCGAGGATAGGTATATTTACCCCGTGGCGAAAAACTTTAGAAGTACAATATTAGTTATTTTTACAATTAAAATAAATAAATAATGATACATATAAATGTAAAGTGTTATATCCTGATATATTTACCTGGAAGCTCATTCTGAGAGTGATATATCCTCACATATTCAACTGGAACCTCATTCTGAGGGTGATGTATCATACGATCACAGTTTAGGTCTATGGGAGTTTTGCACTGAAGGATATATTGAGGTGTAATACTGTTTAGTATTATCTATTTATTTTATTTTATTTGTTTTCAGCAGGGTAAAGGTTAAGCTTTGGCAAATTTACGTTGATCCCAAATACAATTTAATTTAGATTTCAAAGCAGGTTTCCTTACATTTAACCCATTCCCTCCTAGACTACTAACCTCTTTGAATAAATCTACTGAAAAGGAGCACTTGCTAGAAAAAATGATTATTTTAGAACTGTATACGTTTTGCTCCATTTATCGCAAGGGTTTCAAAATGACTTGACAAAGGCGCCAATAGGCTTCAGTAAGAGGGAATGGATTAATCATAGTGTCAAACAGACTGGATCCTGATGAGACGCCTTAGTACTCGATATCTAATCTTGATCCAGATTGTTTGCATATATACATGTAATCATGGTTTCATCCATAGTGTGTGGTAACGGTTAACCCTTTCAACACTTATGTTTCAGAGTGGAATGACTGACTAGTGTTTAACTATGGAGTTCACCCAGTCAGAAAGGGTAAAACTTGCTGGATGATTTTGAATTACTAACAGTGTATATGATAGGAGTGCTCTGATCTATGTCTACAATGTTTGCAAATGTCAGAGCATGCATGTCACGTATTCAAAGGGTTAATAGTTCTTTTGTTTTTTGTTTATTTAACTTATTTCGGATGTACGGTACATCCCCTCTAAAACGACCACTTACGAATGAATATAGATGTCTTTAAAACCGGACGGTTGTTGTCTTGCTGCAATTCAACACCTGCCTCTACGACCCATAATTAGACCTCGTTTTGGTGCTCACATGAAAAAGTTTATTTTTACTGTACATGTATATATACTAGATGATTTGTTGGGTTTCTATTGCAAATTGTATATGTAATAGATAATACATGTACATTCCAATATTTGAAATGAATATTCTTTTGTCTGCAAGTTCCTTTGTTTGTTTCAGTTCTCAAGTCAAATATGTTTGATGAGACATATAGTTACACGGGTGTTCATTCGCGGACTTGTGACTTTTTATATTGTTTCTGTACATTGTAGTTCATAATAAAGTATTTATGTTGTAGGTGCAAATATTAGCCCTTGTAATAGAATATGTTACT
The DNA here is from genome assembly GCA_963576725.1 of Azorinus chamasolen. NCBI lineage: Eukaryota > Metazoa > Mollusca > Bivalvia > Cardiida > Solecurtidae > Azorinus > Azorinus chamasolen. Next base: position 46,595,103 of record OY755246.1, on the reverse strand, counting down.
AGTCTTTCCAACAAGTATGTACGAAAGTCTCTGACCATGGTGGTTTTAGTATGTGGGCAAGTGCAAGCATTAACAATCAAGATTGAAACAGCTGCCCAACCGTATTTGACAAAGTCAAAGGCATATTTTTAAATATGTTCGCGTCCTGCTACTAGAAATAGGTTATCAGACTCCAAGGTGATTCAGCCTTTTGCTTGATTCTGAGATCATTCTCAAGAATCTGATTGCTCAGACACTTGAAAACAGTCTCGGACTCAGACGTTTTATAACCTTGGACCCTGGCAAACATGTTTGAGTTCTTACGTGTTTTTATTATTAAGTTGGTGGATCGTAAACTTATTTAACCGTCCATCTGATCTGGTTCAAATATGTTTGCATAGGTCGTCAAGAATTATCTCTATAAAGTAAACTATAGTAAAATGGACGCGGTGAGATGATAAATACTATCAGTCGACCCTGACAGACCACAATATTTGCAAATGTTTGTCGTCAAAAGAGTTAAACAAATGCAATTAAGACGTTTAATTTTCTGCATTGAACCCATTCCGCGAGTTTTTCTCGCCATTGCAAACAGTAGACCAAGAAAAGAGGTTCCTGCAGAACAGAAAGCGGAATTGTATATGCTTTTACATGTTCTGGCATGGACGGATATCATTTGTTCACATGCCATTAGACAAGCAAATGAATATCAGTGATATCATTTTACATGAATATTCATGAGGTAAAGGGAAAATAATAGTCCATTACAGCAGAGCCCCTCTAAACCGGACGTTCAGATTAGTACCAATGTAGGTCTGTAAAACAGGTGACAGCTTAATGCAGGGTGTAAATGAGCTTTCTGCATTAAATCTATAAAGCTTTAAATTCTTCTGAACTAAAATTCCAGTTAAGAGGGGGTTTACTGTATATTATTGCTGTAAACTTTCAGTTTCAATGCTTTTAGTAATGATTAGTACTGCACTTTTAGTCAAACTGCTCATGAACAAACTCAATAAAACCGAGTCTGCAATTTTCTCTTTTCGCGTTGCTGTTTTTACTCGCGAAGGATCTACTTTCAGAAATTATAGTTTTGCTTTATCCCTTTACCCAATAGCCTGTTTCTAGTTTTGAAGACATATGACCACTTAAAGCAGGTTGAAAGTAAAGCAGAATGCGCCTTAAGGCGCATTCTGCTTTACTTTCATCCTGCTTTAAGCTACCACCTACTAGGATATAGAAAATATTTATTATGCAATATGTTCATGACTGTATGAATTTGAACTATTTTCTTCAGCGGAGGAATAAATCAAACACGCTAAAAGCCGCTTCTATCAGGTAAAGGGATAAATTATAGTGGTCTACTTAATATCTCGCCTATGTACATTTTGTAGTTTGTAAAATGCATTCAAATAGGTTTTGTTTGTGGCGAATTCAAATTTAGATGTTAAAAGATATTTATTGAACAGACAGCACATTCATCTTATCATCTGCAAATTATCTTGTGGTTAAACCTTTCAGTCCTTTCACCATTTTCTTCATATAAACGTCTTTTCGCATCTTTGCAAACACATTAGACCCAGCTCAGACGGGTTCTATAGAATTTAACAAGGTCTACTCTGTTTACTTATAAACTTAAAAAAGATATGATTCGGAAAGCAACTCACATGCCTTTCTGTAAAGGACGAATTTCTTATTACCTTTGCAAAAAGGTTTGAACCCAGATGAGACGCCTAGTAAAATTAGGCCCTTGCGTTTCAGACAGACAGTGAAGGAAAGTCCACTCTTAACCATTTCCCTGTTCAATATTCATATGAGAAATAATGACATCATGCAATTTTTGCATGAATATTATTAGCTGATATTTTATAATGTTAAACTTCAAGGCACGTGTTTGCTTTGACAACAACTGTAGAAGTAGATCCATGTATTGTCAAAAACAAACAGAATAGACCTACATCAGACGTTTCCGATAGGATGCGCCTGATCTGGGTCAACTCTGTTTGCAAGGGCGTGGAAAGGCGTTTATATGAAGGTTAAACTTAAAGCAGACGACCATTATTCGGCAACAAAAGTGTTAATCCATAAAATGATTATAATACATATTCGTTTCGGAACATTAGGTAGCAGTGAATGGTAAAATCAATTGTCCTAAATACCTGATTAACAAATGACAACATTTATAAATATAGGTCTGCAATGGTTTACATGAATGTACGACTGAGTGTCTTATACACTAATAAGTACACTTTGTTGCTATATTACGGAGACATATATGGGATTTAAACATTTTACCATTCACCTCATGCGCCTTCTGACGTATTTTCACACAGTCTAGACCCAGAGCAGACGGCTCCTGTGGGAGTCGAATGATCCGGAGCTGCTCTTTTTGCTTACGGCATTATATAGATCTGATTCTATAGTTTGTGTCATATACAAACCATTGCGCCTATTGGCCATTACAAATGTTCAGTGAATGAATATTCATGATGCCATGAATTCTTGAATAAATATCCATGAGGTATAGGGTCTAGATAAAATTAAGAAGTAAATACCTGAATGAGTGAAATGTAAACGTACCAATGACGGACTATCGGCTGGACCGACCGAAGGTCGATGCCTTAAAAGGACGGACAGCGGGTGGTAACCCTGAATTCAAAAGGTATATAGAGTTAACAGTCGGTACAAATGTACAACGAAAGTTTAGTAAGGATGAATTTATGTGTTTGTATACAGGTGGCTGCTTAACCCTTTCCCTGTTCTAAATTTATTCCAAATTTCAATACCTACTGTATATTCATGGAGAAAATAGTTATAATGGAATATGCAAGGTGAAATATTGTAGCTATTTCAGAAAGTAAAGAAACAAATCTGTCAAATTCCATTAGCAAACAGAGCAGACAATGATCAGACGGCTCCTCTAGGAGCCGTCTGATCTGGGTTTACTCTGTTTGTAAATGCGTAAAAAACACGTTTATATGAGGGAAAGGGTTAATGCATAGTGAAAAAAATCGTGCAGAATGCTCCTAGATGAGCTTTCTGTATGGTGTTCACCCTGCATTAAGCTGCCACCCGTGTTAACACCAATGACGGTACGTAGTTGAGTGTTCGAGTTAAGTGTTACTTAACATACTGTCAATCCTCTCTACAACCCTCTGACGTTGAAAAAAGTCACATTTTGGGTCGTTCACCCTTTCAATGCTAGCCTTGTCGTCTGCTGGACACATTTTCGTCGGCTTCAAGATTCTTCAATTTCTTCATAAAACAATAAACATACTATCATACAGTTCGGATCCCGATGAGACGCCGAGTGACTCGATGTTTCATCTGGATCCAGACTTATTGCACAATTATATCACAGACCAATCTACACGGCAGATAAGGGGTTAAGACAAGTGATATTTTAACGCGGGAAGAAAGTTGTGCAGAAAACTCTTCCAGCTGATCTATTTACCATAGTTCATATTTATCTTTTTTGTAAACGAGTTGTTTAACCTATTATCTCATGGGCTATTTTTAGATCCAACCAATTTGTATAAATCTACAGTAAAGGAGCATGTACTAGATAAAAGGAAAAGTTTAAAATCGTGTAGTTTTGAAACAATTATTTATCACAATTGTTTCAAAACGTGTCTTTTACAGAGGCGTTAAGAGACGTCAGTATGAGGGAATGAGTTTAAAGTGATATCTATGGGTGTGTCTGGTAAGTTTGATTTAAGGCGATTAAAGACAACCGAATTACCTTGCCTAGTTTTGTCTCGTCGTATGAATGAAATTGTATGCTTTATGCTCTAACCGTTTCCTTCATACAAACACACGCCTTCGCAAACAGAGTAGACCCAGATCAGACGGCTCCGTAGGCGGATTCAAGTTATTTGCAAATGTAAGTCAGATAATGGAACAAGGGTCAATGTCAAAGGTTTTCACCAGTATATTTCTATTACAGGACCCCGGCATATGAAGATGGACATGATGCAAAGGTTAGTATGGGCGAGTGTACTTTATAGTATGTGGGAGTGAATGGGTTAATCTGATATTGTTTCAACACTTTACACTTGTTGGAAGGTACAATGAGGTTCTACCTGTGGTGATAATACTACAGCAGGACACTAATAAATCACGAATTGTCCGCATTTTGATACACAAAACATTTGCGTAAGTATTTACTCCATATATACATGTACAGTAAAATCTTGATTATTTTGTATAGAAGAATTAAGACCCTATTAGGCAGGAAACTACTTAATGCATGGTGAAAGTCATGCAGAAAGCTCCTGGGGGAGCTTTCTGCATGATTTTCACCATGCTTTAAGCCGCCACCTGTCTTAAAGATCGATAATGATACGTATTTTAGTGTTCGAATAATCGAGACTTTACTGTATACGCATTTCATTGCCTTCGCAAAAGGAGTTGATTAGATCAGACGGCTCTTACAGGATCTGCTTTGTTTGTTTATGGAATTTTATGGAATGATAAAGATTTGATTCTGCTATGACTATCCTGAAGTCACTATAAAAATTCAACACATTAATATTTATCATTCCTGACATGAATATTCACGGAGTAAAGGTGTAAGTAATAGAACTGGTCATATTTCTTTGAGAATTGATTATGACCATTTTAATTATGTTTTGTTGCTTTTCCTTTATATTTTTTTTTCAAGATTTCTCTTGTATCCAGTAACTTAAATGGTAGTCGTGATTATTTACTAAACCTAATAATTTTCGTTAAACAAATTACATGATTGAAACATTTTTGAAAAAGGATTAGACCCAGAAAAGACGATGCCTGTAGAATATGTCTCTTAAGGTACTGCTCTGTTTGTTTAATACTGCATGTATGCAGTTAACAGTGACTGTTAAAACTAAATACAACTATTCGCAAATGTTTAGACAAGAGGTAATCGCAACATTTACGAACAGTTGCAGAAAATGGTTACTCTTAACTCATTCCCTCCTAGAGACGCATATTGACGCCTATGTAAAAGTCACATCTTGAAACCATTGTGGTAAATAGAGCAGTTGCTCCATAGGAGCAAATGCTCTATTTGTCACAATGGTTTCAAAACTACACAATTCTAAAATTCTCCTTTTTTGTATTAAATACTCCTTTTCGGTAGATTAATTCAAAGAGGTTGGATATATAAAAGTAGTCTACGAGGGAATGGGTTAATTGGAGACAGGGCTGATTCTACAGTACCTCAAACGACCAAACATTAATGATATATGTTTCCATGTTTCAGAGAACGAAGAACACTCTCTACACACATTTCAGCGGACTTAGTGGCAGAGAATGTAAACACATGTATCCCCATACGATTTGCTTCTGCAATCACAGGTAGAGCAAACATAAGATTCTTAATCATTTCCCTGTTGAATATTCATGTGACAAATATCAGTAATTTCCCACAAACCAGAAGTTCAAATTAGTATTAAAATATTGGTCTGTAATGCAGCTGTCAGTTAAGATGTGTTTTACTGTGATGGCATCGTGGATATTCGTTAGATTATTTTATTACAACGGTATATACACACAGAACATTTTGGCTTTGGCAGAATCTATGTTTTGTAAAAAGCAAACAGACCAGATCCTGATCAGACGGCTCCTGTAGGAGTCTGATCTGGGTCTACACTGTTTGCAAAGGCATGAACAGGCGTTTATATAAAGTAAAGGGTTAAATTGTCGAATTTCCTCAAAGTAGCCCTTCTCAAGGTGAAACAAGCTTACTACATGTTTTTCCCTGTCCAATTACAATTTTACATACGTCCGATCCGTTCAAGCTAACCCCCTGTGAAAGCATAGCATCTGGTCATATTTGGATCTGGTGCAATTTCGATTACTTCCGATCGTGCTCGAATCGGTAGTAGTCAGACATACAACTACTGTAAAATCTCGAGTATTAGTCCCTTTTAGACAGGCGACTGCTTAATGCATGGTGAAAGTCATACAGAGAGCTCATAGAGGAGCTTTATGCATGAATTTCACCATGCATTAAGCTGCCACCTGTCTTGAAGATCGATAATGATACGTATTTTAGTGTTCGAATAATTGCGATTTTTACTGTATATCCAGATGCAAGCAGACATCGTGGATTCACAGCAGGATAAGGCTAACTCTTTCTTCATATAAACGCATTTTCACGCATTTGCAAACTGAAGAGACTCAAATCAGACGGCTCCTATAGGAACCGTCTGATCAGGATCGGCTCTGTTTGTTTATGGTATAATTTAAATCTGATTCTACAGTTTTTGGCTTGATAAAAAGGGTCAGGTACTTGAATGACATTATGAAACTAATCTAATTACTATAAATGTTGTCATAATTTTTTTATCACATAATCTGCCGTGTGGGAGTGCCGAAACAGAGTGTCGTAAATCACGGAAATGCACTAGTGAATTTTTACGCAAATGAGCAGATTGAACCCGGCTGTATTGCGCTGTAAACAATGGCCGAAACAGACACCATATAATAGTTTCTGGCACTTTAAAAGGTTATATGGTAAAAAGAATCTTACATTCGGGTTCATTACAAATTGTTTTCATTCAACCCGTTTACTATAATGAATATTACATTCGCTAAAGCTCGTGTCATAGTATTATAGCAAACTTGTTTCATAAAAAAAATTGTAATGAACACTCGTGTAAGATCATCTATACATGAATAGTGAACAGGATAAGGTTTGGTAATCCACATAAACAATACATCGCATTGGCCACCGAACAAGCCTGTCGTTTAGACAGTAAATGAACTTTTTCAAGGTTTGATGATGATAGATATCACAGCGGCCACTACTGCTGTTGGAGATATTTGAGTAGAAGAAACTTGCATTGGTGCACGAACTATCGCTTGTTGTATATTAGTTGTTGAGTAATCAATATTGTTGATATAAAAGGACCCTTTTTGCCTAAAATTTGACTGAATGTACACTTTGGGGCGAAATAAGAGCTTTATCATGTTTTCTGTGTAACATTTTGGTATACGCTGTATAAATTACATAATTGTCTTAAAAATAACATCATGAATATATCTAAAATGAAATTTGCCCTTTAAACCCTTTACATGAATCATAACCTGCACATTCCGATATAATTCGTTTAACCAAAGTGTAATCTGTTAACTCATATGCTATTTTTAGACCCAACCTCTTTGAATAAAACTACCGAAAAGGAGCATTAACTAGAGAAAGGTAAACTTTTAGAATTTTGTAGTTTGAAACCATTCTGATAAATAGAGCATTTGCTCCTGTAGGAGCAAATGCTCTATTTATCACAATGGTTTCATAAAGTGACTTTTACAGAGTCTTCAAAAGTCGTCAATATGAGGGAATGGGTTAAACCATTTACTCTATAGGTACACCTTTTCACGCTTTTGTAAAAAGAGTCTACTCATATCAGGATCTGTTCTGTTTGCTCATGGTTTTATGTACATCTGATTCTACAGTTTCTGCCATCGTCAAAACATTCTGTATGCATGCACCATTATATGTTCTAGGGATGTTGACAAATAATACTTAAACAGAACGGTAGTAAATAAGAATAAGCCCATTTGAATCGAGAATGTAACCATTTTATTTAATTCTTATTAACTTAGTATTCCACTCCTGTCGCTTTAATTTGCCCTCCATTCGTCATGTTAATTAGACTGTGTCAGATGGCTGCGAAAAAACACACACAACAAAACAGGTGAAAATGAAAAATAATGCAACAAGTGAGATTGTTTAAATTGACATGGATGTTTTACACGTGTTTGAATATAAACGTTTTTAGTTCTTGTTTTTATTTGTTTTCTAAATTACGATATGAAATGTCACTAGTTTTCCAGGCGTGTTTTGGTTTTCGTTCAAACTATTTCATATGAACATATAGGATTTGTAAGTCTCCTGATTCAAAATCAGACTCCCAGTCCAAATAAAGATCAAATTTAGCAGATATGATATTTAATTTTCTTTCTTTTTTCAATAAGGCTTGCTGTGTAGCCGAAGAAGGAACTGGGAGTAACGGAACATATTTTAAGACATATTGGATGGACCAAGATTGATATCGATTGACAAACAATTCTGATTAATATGACAACTATTAGAAAGGATGTTTTCTTTTTACTTTTGTTTTATTTCTCCGCATTATTTGCTAAGTTTATTTTATCTAGTGCCAGTGGTTTAGGTGTCCGAAATAACCAAACTACGACGCCACAGTCACACGTGACCTACTAGCATGATACATTTAGGTTTATCTATATCCCCTGTATCTGTTTAGTAGATCGCCTCGAGATGAGATACACATCCAGGATGCCATTGTTTCTTACAAATATTTCCATGAGAAAAAGTGTTAATCAGATAGACTAAAACTACACATAAAAATACAACTAACCACAGAATGCTCCCCATATGACATATTAATCTTGATCTTTAATCCATATGACATATAAAAAAGAAATCTTAATCATGCATCATGCATTTAATATTTAACGATTTTGCCATTGCTATTGTACAGATACGACCAACACAAGATAGATTTCGAGGAATTACCCAAGGAGCGTCCTATTTTGTTGCCGTGCCAGGCGGCTAAATGTAAATGTGTCAACTACCACTATGTAATTTTGACCTGCTGTCAGCCAATCAGATGCCACTGCAAACACACGGCCGCAGAACACAATGAGCACGGGACATTTGTATGCAGAATAGGTATATGTGCATTCCCGGATGTCCACATTTGATTTCCACAAATTTTACCTAACGTCACATAGTCTGCATTCAAGTTGTGGGCTATCCATGATCAATGACACCGTATACAGCAGAACCTGTCTTAAGCAGCCATCAAAAAGAGGTCTAATTATGAGTAGATTCAAGATTCAAGATTCAAATTTTTATTTAGAGTCGGTTTGATAATTACAACATGTAAACATTAGCTATGTATAGATATTGACCGACATAAACATACAAATTTAACAATTACAGTTAATAAATTTATAAACTGAAAATTCTGAAAACATAAAAGCAATTAAACATATTCATATACATATGTTAAAGGGAAGAACTGTCTGTAAATTGAGCTTAGAGCTGTAAGAAGCTCTCTTAAATATTTAAACATTCCATATATCATGATTGCATTAAAAGTACTCTCTTAAAAATTATATTGTGTTAAAATACAAATTGGATTGTTTAAGAGTATATCACAGACAATTCTTACCATAAATTAATAAGCATATTCAACATAATAAATAAATTTGCATTCAACAGCAAAGATATACAGTAGAACCCCGCTAATGCGACCACTTAATGCGACCACTTAAACAAACATGGCTGTTTTCATAAGCAGGTGGTTGCTTAATGCAGGACGAAAGTTATGCAGAAAGCTCCTATAGGAGCTTTCTGCATAACTTCCGTCCTGCATTAAGCAACCACCTGCCCTTGCCACTGTGAATTATGCCCCTTTTTGGTGGTCGCATTAGTGGGGTTTTACTGTATAAGGTTGTAACTTAATGCAAGAATCTGCAATACTTTTGCTCTACATTAAGCAACCGTCTGCTTTTTAAGACTCGTATATGTTCAATAGATGAATTGTCGCTTTGGACATGCTCTATTGTGGTCTATTATTTGAGTCCTTGGTATTTTCAAGTCCTAGTTTCCCAACGATTTTAGTTTATTTTCTATACAGTTGAACTTCGATATCTCGAACTCGGATAACTCTAACTTTGAGATAACTCGACCTAAAAAGTCCGGTCCTTCCAAAATCTTACAATACAGAATTGCTCTAAAATGTATCACTATGCCTATCTAGAAACACATTTCATAGCCTAACGCAGGTCTACAGTAATTCTGAAAGCTCCTGCAGGAACTTTCAGCATTACTGTAGACCTGCTTTAAGCTGTGAACTTGAGACATTGTCCAGATTACAAATCAGATAACTCGAACTTCTGTTATCTCGAACTAATTTATATAGTCCCTTGAAGTTCGAGATATCGAAGTTCAACTGTATTTTACTTAAAAACAAACATTTCTACTTGTGAACTGTATTACATTGTTTGATATGACCATACGCTAATGCATATCATTTTCAACGTTTATAACATTAAGAGCAACCTTAACCCATTCCCTCATATTGACGCCTTTTGATGCCTCTGTAACAGTCACTTTATGAAACCATTGTAATAAATAGAGCATTTGCTCCATAGGAGCAAATGCTCTATTTATCACAATGGTTTCAGAACTACACAATTATGAATTGTTTTCGTTTCCCTAGTTAATGCTCCTTTTTGGTAGATTCATTCAAAGTGGTAAGATCTAAAAATAGCATATGTGGTAATGGGTTAAAGCAGAGATGAAAATACAGTGAAATGAGACTTAAAGTTTTAGAATGGAAAATTAGGTCCATATATTGTCAAATGTTAAACCGCTACTTCATTAATCATTTATTAGCGAGGCTCTTTAGAACGGGTGCTGTGCTATTCAGTATGACTGTATTTTCACTGGCACTAGATCGAAAAAGACTATAGTTGTATTCTGTAACTCCTATTTATGTTCAAGGTGTTATAAATAAACTATAGTCTTTTTCGGTCTAGTGCCAGTGTGTATTTTATATTTAAGATGGCTGCACAACATGTACGGGGTATAAGACTTCTTACAACTGCGGTTGTGGTGCACCTATGATGGACCACAAGACGATCGTTGAAACAGCGGAAGAAAAAGAAACCCGCCGCCATCGACTAGCGGTGTAATATTTAGGAATGGTGGAAGACATACATTAATAACTTTGTGATAATTACAGCAGGTCATAGATATTGTAGGTGTTACTTAATTTTCCAAGAGTTAACATGACCATCATGCAATCATTCAATTCGTATCCAGCTATCCTCGACCAGTGTTAATATTTTTATTGGTACAAAATATAATCTAATTCAGATTTCAAAGCATGTTTCCTTTCTTTTCATCAGAGGGCTAATCATATTGGGCTCTGACGAGACGCCAAAGTAATCGGTATCTCATCTTGATCCACTTGTTTAACCCTTTCCTTAATAAATACGCCTTTCTATGCCTCTGTAAAAGTCACCTGTTGAAACCAATGTAATAAATAGAGCATTTTGCTCCTATAGGAGCAAATGCTCTATTTATCACAATGGTTTCAAACTACAAAATTCTAAAATGTTCCTTTTCTCTAGTTAATGCTCCTTTTCGGTAGATTTATTCAAAGTGGCTGGACCTAAACATAGCCTATGGAGGAATGGGTTAAGTGGAATAACCCATCATTGTACACCCAGCATGAAAGGCTAACTTTTGCTAGATGCTTTTAATGAAGAACCCTGATCAGAGGGCTTCTCTAGGAACTCTCTGATCTGAATCTTCTCTGTTGTATGAATGAATAAAGACGTTTTAAACAGGTACAGGTAGTTGCTTTATGCGGACAACAGTTATCCAGCAAGCTCTTGCAAGCGCTTTTTGCATAACTGTCGTCGTGCATTAGTTACTACACACCCCTATAACCCCAACATTAGACCTCATGTTGGTGGTCGCATTAGACCGGTTTTACTGTACATATATCTGTACCAGATGCTGTGTTGGATTCCTATTGCAAGTTGTATATTCAAAAGATAATAAATTCAAATATATGAATATGACTATTATTTTGTCTGCAAGCTCCTTTATTTCTTTCAGTTCTCAATTCGAATATGTTAGACTGTGATGAGATGTCTAGTTACTCTTAATTCAATCGCAGGCGTGTGACTTTTATATTTTGTTGTACTTTGTATTTTACATTTAAACAATAATTTATATTATATATTTAGATATTAACCCTTACCCCGCAATTCGCGAGTTGACTCGCATTTGTAAACAGTTTGGATCCAAATAAGACCCCGAGTAACTCGGCGTGTCATCGGATATATGCTATTTGGCACCCGGTCAATTGTTTCTTAAAGGTTTGATTCAATCGGAAGTAGTCGAAATCGCACCAAACAACTTTGAAAATACTTTTTTCATTGTGGCGTAATGGTTTATCACAATATATAACTATACTCTAGCAGCAATATTAACAACAACATCATCATCATCATCGTCGTCGTCATCACCATCATCATAATATCATCAGCAGCATTGCTGTTGTATTAAGTAGTTTGTATCAACGTTAAATTTCGCACCGACGCCAAAATGTCGCACTTGACGTTATATGTCGCAAGACTGACGCTAAATGTCGGACAAACGCTAAATGTCGCAAAACCGCCTGACGTTATATGTCGCATCTATAACGCCAAATATCGCAACATCGACGATAAATGTCGAACTCCTTTATGAGCACTCTTCTCTGTAAAGCCTCTCAAACACACATATTATGTTTAGATGTAGATAATATTTATTGTTTGATAAACTCTGTATTTGGGTCAAAATCACTGTCGATAAATCAAGTTACAGTTAGAATCGAAAGAGTACATGAAGGCTCTCTGTCTATACAGCTTCTATTTTTCCATACGGCTTGGATTCTAATAATCTCCTTCTCTCTCTCTCTCTCTCTCTCTCTCTCTCTCTCTCTCTCTCTCTCTTTCTCTTTCTCTCTCTCAGAGAGAAACAGAGAAACAAGAATATAGAAAACCAGACAGTTATTCAAACAACAGTCAATCAAGCCTCATGTACGGCCTCTGACTTGACATACCTAAATCGTCAAATTAGGTCACTCTGTTAAATCAGCGTTGAAAGAGTTAACCCTTTACCTGATAGAAGCGGCTTTTAGCGTGTTTGATTTATTCCTCCGCTGAAGAAAATAGTTCAAATTCATACAGTCATGAACATATTGCATAATAAATATTTTCTATATCCTAGTAGGTGGTAGCTTAAAGCAGGCTGAAAGTAAAGCAGAATGCGCCTTAAGGCGCATTCTGCTTTACTTTCAACCTGCTTTAAGTGGTCATATGTCTTCAAAACTAGAAACAGGCTATTGGGTAAAGAGTTAAACACGAGTGTTAAATGGGTTGCCGTCTATTTAACTCTTTCCTCCATAATTATTGATATAAGAAACAATGTCATCATGGATATTAGATTAATTGTTATAAATAGCACATTGGCCCAGGAATGTTTGGTCATAGCAAAAACGATAGAATCATATTTATATTATATCATTAGCAAACAGTGCAGACCCTGATCAGACCGCTCCTATATAAGGTGTACATGAGTTATGATAAACGTTACGGTTGTACACTGGGGTACACCATCATTTCAAACCGCCTTTGCGGTCGTTCCCGGTTCATCCCCGGCAAACCCTGGATCACTGTTCCGGTATACGTTACATAGGAGCTTAAACTAGTACAAAAGTGTGCTTATAAAGGAGTGCGACATTTAGCGTTGATGTTGCGACATATAGCGGTAGTACAAATTGCTGCGACATTTGGCGTTACAGATAACGGCAGGAGGTTTTGCGACATTAAACGTTGGTGCCGACATTTAGCACCAGCCTTGCGACATAATTTTTATAACGTCAAGTACGACATCTAGCGTCGAAGCGACATTAAACGTTGCTACGGTTCATGTCTTAATACAATTATTATGTCAGGAGCGCCATGTATAAATATATAAGTAGATCTGCATCTACTCAGACACGGTAATTTAATACTAGCACGACATGTTCTATATCCGCCACTGACTTTCGCTATCATTTTATACTGTACCTCTCACTTTCACGTCTCTTTTCTTTCTCAATTCAACAGGTTGATATTTCAAGCATCCATTCATTATGAAAAGTTCGTAGTTTTCATGTATTACCAATGTTTACCATTTGTTGTGATGAGCAACTGCTTTTGTACTGTACTATATACTAAGGGGAGGAATTTAATAAGCTAATAGTTTCCATTCCAATCCTAATTAGAGTTGTGTATATTTATGCATGTTGTAAATTGCAAAATAAATAAATAAAATATGTTTAAACCAAACGTTGCTACACTGACTGTTTAATGTATGAACGTTTAATGCGTCATGATGTATCATGAAATGTTGCACTGCTGCACGCTGTTAATTTGCGTTTGTTGAAATGCCTCAATTTAATTCATGAATTTGACGAATATCTTATTGATCCATCACTGAAACTCGTCATTATGTATGAAATTACACACACAACTTTGCAATCAGTATAGACTAAAAAGATCAGGGTCCATGCTTATAAAACTTTTAGTTGAGTCTGGGTTCGTTCTCAAGTTTTTGATTGGTCAGATTTGAGCTTTTGGCTCAAATCTGACCAATCAAAAGCTCGAGAACTCAAATCTGACCAATCAAAAGCTTCAGAACAAACTCAGACTCAACTAAAAAACTTTAGAAGCATGGACCCTGTCTCAGTAATGTCACGTGACGTTTAATTCTTTCAACATACTGGCAAGAATCAATGGGTGACACAGAGCAGACCCAGATTAGGAGTCACATAATAACGTTAAGTAACGACTAATATTTGGCTATACTGTAATAAAACTGTCTCTAGAAATCCTTTTCCCCATACCGCAGCGATACCTACATGTACAAAACACTCCTGTCATATTCATAACACTTTCAAAGCATGACACATCATATGCATGACACATCCAGAAAAAAAAACCCGCAACACACCTCTCACATCATTCACGTGCATGACATATGTCCGTCTTACATACACATAGAAGAACGATAGTTCGAGCGGAGCCGTGCTTACTATCTACAGCCGCAAAAGAAAATAAGCCTAAATCAGAGTTCGAGCGGAGCCGTGCTTACTATCTATAGCCGCAAAAGAAAATAAGCTTAAATCAGAGTTTAAAAGACAGGTGGTAGCTAAATGCAAGGTTTTTACATAACATTCGCCTTGTTGGTTCTGCTCTTATATATATACCCTCGTGTTTATTCATTACATGGTTAACTTAAATATTATCCTACAGGAGCCGTCTGGTTTTCAGAGACGTAGAAAGGTGTATTTATGATTCAAATTTATTTAATTCCATAAGCAAACAGTTCACACTATGATCAGGCGGCCCATGGGGGTCTACACCATGTTCAAATGTGTCAAAAGGCATCTCTAACATGGGAAGGGTAAGGGATGTTAACCTTTAGCCTGCTGAGCAAATTGTTTTTACAGAATATTACACCATCTATAAATATTTTCAAAATTCAAGCTATAATCAATTTGTCTACCAAAATGCAATCAGGGTGTCAAACAGTTTGGATCCTGATGAGACGCCGAGTTACTCGGCGTCTCATCTGGATCGAACTGTGTTCATAGGTAATCACTCATCCATCTACAGCAGGCTAAAGGTTAAAATATCTCCAATTGTTCATTTTCAATTTACTTTAAACGTTTGGTTTTCATTTCGTTTGGTTTCAACATAACATGAGTATCAAAGTAGTGATTTTGATAACACTCTGACTTAAATGTCGATCTTATTTATCTGCAAAACGTGTAACAAACATACCAATACAGTCTTAAGGTTTAGTGATCGAACTGATTATGTAAATGCTGAACTTTGATGAAGATACGCTTGTAGGATCAAATGATTTAGGTGATAGGACTTTAGGACGAAACAATTAGACATAAAGCAAACCATAATTCATTTCACCAACATTAATGTCACACTACGTACAATATACAGTAAAAAAAACACCTCTTCATGAGTAAACACAGGTGTCTTTCAAAGCAAGTAGAAGCGTAATGCAGGAGCTTTCTGTATAACGTTCATCCTGTATTAAGCTACCATTTACATTTTAAACCCGGAATTAGCTCATAGTTGGTGGTCGGGCGGTGGGTAGAGGCCTACAGTATATGTACATAATCCATGTCAAGGGAAAATATACTTTGGTTGTGTTTGCAAAACGTGCATACCAGCCATCTGGGTCTACACTGATTCCCACTCGCTAACCTCAGTCATAGTTTCATCATCAAGCCTAAAACGGAACATCATGAGCAGGCGCATCTCTATCTGTACATTTGAAGATGGTTTATGCATAACGGAGATCTTTATCTGTACCTCTGATGATGGTTCGTGCATCACAAAGATCTAGAGTGCAGATCTCACTAAAGAGCCAGACAGTCAGACACACATATATCATACAAGGCAGACATCGACGAATACATGACGCAAAAACAAGCTCTAATAGTCGCATCGCTTTGTTTACAGGCTATCAGGAAATACAATGTACAGTAGGTCCATCTAAACCGACCATTTTGACACATTTAGGCCGGTGGTTGCTTAATGCAGGATGCAATGCATGCAGAAAGCTCCCTAATGAGTTTTCTGCATGCCTTTCATCCTGCATTAAGCTGCCACCTCTCAGAAAGATCGGCATTGATATTCATATGAAATTTCTGTTTAGATTGGGTTTATTTATCACTAATTTTTAATTCATGTTTTCGATACATGATATTGCCTATTTGTAATATTTGTAGTTCTTGCAGTTGGATAAAAGGTGATGTGAATTATTGTAACCAATTAATTCCCATATCCCATATTATGAAAGGAAACCCCATCTTATTTTTTCACCCATGCATTTTAACCCTTCGCTTGCTATTCACGTCAATATACCTACATGTACCTGTAAATAGTGAAGACCCAGATGAGACAGCTCCTGCAGGAGCTGTCTCATCAGGGTCTGCACTATTTACAGGTTGATTGTGCAACCAGTGTACTCCATAGCAGTAATTACACAGCGAAATACTTGTACACAGTGAAGATATATGTAATTATACAATAGGGCATGGGTAAAGAAGGAGAAATGTATTTTTTAAAATTCAGCAAGCGAAGGGTTAAACTGGTATAAGTCACTGATATCGATGATTCAGCAAGCTGCAGACACTGATCTGCATCTGATCTGGATCTACACTTCTTGTCTATATCCTTTTTAAAAGACAATGGGCACCAATGGGTTGAGTAAAAATTCGCTTCACCAGATGTCTTCTAATTAATTATCTAGATTTGAACATAAAGGGATATCAGAAGTTCGAGTTATCCGATTTCTAATCTGGACAATTCAACGAGTTCACAGCTTAATGAAGGCCATAAATAATGCTGAAAACTCACGTAGGAGCTCTCAGTGTTACTTTAGACCTGCATTAAGCTGTCACGTGTTTCTAGATATCTATGGTGATATTTTTTAAAGCAATTCTGTTTTGGAAAGATCAAACTTTAGTTCGAGGTAACCCGAGGTCCAAGTTATCCGAGTTCGAGATATCAAATACTAACTGTATTTCGCTGCCAAATTTTGTCGTCTGCAAACTTTGTCGTCTGCAGCAATTTTCACTTTTAATCTTTCTTCATTTTTGTTTAAAAATGCACTGTCACAATAACAAACAGTTTGGATCCTGATGAGACGCCGAGTTACTCGGCGTCCCATCCGGATCCAAACTGTTTGCATAAGTAATCACAGATGCGACATTGGCAACGAAAGAGTTAAAATGCATACAAACTATATAATTTTATACTATGCATACGTCTTATAAATACGTGTACTTCTTTTACATATACATAAATCAATTGTTTACCCTTCGTTTGCTTAATTTTAAAATACATTTCTCCTTCTTTACCCATGTCCTGTTGTATAATTACATATTATCTTCACTGTGTACAAATATTTCGCTGTGCAATAACTGCTGTGGAGAGCACTGGTTGCACAATCAACTTGTAAATAGTGCAGACCCTGAGGAGCCGTCTCATCTGGGTCTTCACTATTTACAGGTAGATATATTGACATGAATAGCAAGCGAAGGGTTAATTGCAATTCGCAAGAGGTCCGGTCCAATAAACGCTGAATAAGACAAAACTTCCACGTACTTGATATCGAAGACACCTATGTATATATGTTTTCTCTCTGTTTGAGGGCCTCGTGGAAGATTGGTCATAACCAAATGAGTACTCTCGTTAAATAAAGTCTTTATTATTATTATTATTATTATTATTATTATTATTATTATTCACTGATATATACATGTATAAGTATTTATTCGGGTTGTGTTTTAGTTTCGTAACTTTTCCACATAGGCCAATAATATTTTGTTGACGGCTACTAAATCACATCAAGTATTTTGTGTTAAAGGCAGGTGGCTGCTTAAAGCAATGTGAAAGTGAAACAGAACGTTCTTATAGGATCGTTCTGTTCTACTTTCACCTTGCTTTAAGCAATCACCTATCCTAAATACCAACTAATTAACACAATTTAATGGCCGTTATAGAGTGGTTTTTACAGTACCAACTAAATAACACAATTTAGTGGACGTTATAGAGAGGTTTTACTGTACAACAAAAAATGACGTAAAGTATCCATGGAAACAGGTTTATTTTGTATCACAGGGAAAGTTTTCGACATAGGCTCAAATAATCAAACATAACCAATGTCATGTTTTATATTTTTTAATGAAAGTATGCATTTGTTAGTAACCCTTTCCCTGTTCTATATTTATTATAAATTTCAATTCCTACTGAATATTTATGGACAAAATAGTTACATGTATAGTGAAATGCGGAAGGGGAGTATTGTAGACATTTTAGAAAGTAAAGAGACAGATCTTTCAAATTCCATTAGCAAACAGAGCAGACCCTGATCAGAGGGCTCCTATAGGCGCCGTCTGATCTGGGTATATTCTGTTTGCAAATGCATGAAAACACGTTTATATGAAGGAAAGGGTTAAGACTGTTACTTTATCCCTTTCACTGCTAATGTTCGCACCTGTGGTTACCTATGCGAACAGTGTGACCAACAGTAACTCGGTGTCTGATCAGGATCCAAACTGATTGGTGCTATTGTTATGGTGTTTTAACCCTTTCCCTGTTCTATGTTTATTCCAAATTTCAGTACCTAATGAATATTCAGTAACAAAATAGTTATAATGAAATATGGAAGATAGTACATTATAGACTTTTTAGAAAGCAAAGAAATAGATCTATCAAATTATATTAGCAAACAGAGCCATCTGATATGGGTCTAATCTGTTTGCAAATGCGTAAAAACACATTTATATGAGGGTAAGGGTTAAACAAAAATGAAGAACATTCATTCTTTAAAAACCAAATGAGCTGGCGACAAATTTTGAAGACAACTATATTTGGCAGCGGAAGAGTTAAAACTATCAAATTGAACTATTCGGCTTTACAAACAGGCGGAGAAATGAGAATGTGTCTCCAAATACTTGGACGAATTACGACATTACCAATTTGACCACAGAGTGTTTGTGGTTAAAACGTCATGACGCAGAGGACCAGATACTTAGGCTGCGTAGATTAAAACATTTTAACTCTTTTAACTCCACAAAACCCTATGTATGATCACTCTTTAGAATCGCCTCGAAGAGAGATTCTAAAAAATGATAATAGACTATGGTTTGGTGGAGAAATGGCGATTTTAGCATTTGAATACACACCTTCATCCGTTCCTCACATGATGTATTAGGCTGGGTCCTAGTAGTGGTTACCGTAGCATCCCCCCCTAGACTTTTTTTCATGGGTACCAAATTGTTTGTTGGGGTCCTTAGAACACATTTTGAGCATGCCCCCAAAAATAAGTTTGTCCCAGCTATGTTTTATTTAACGGTTTCCATGGTAACCCGAGGTAATTTTCGAAACTACCTTGGTTCAGAAAATGCGCCATAACTTTGTTTTTAGAAGCAAAAGAAGGACAAAACAAGTACCAAAGTAAAGCAGAGACATATAGCTTGAATATGATATATGATTTTATTAATATTCATAAATGCATTCTTATGAATATTAATGAGGAAGTAAAAAATGTGATTTTTTTAGAAAAAAGAAGTTTGTTGTTTAGTCTGAGAGGCTTATTAATGCACAGAAATTATTGAATTTAGGTTTAAGTTGTTCGTTGGAGTCCTCTGAACACATTATGAGTATTTCCCCAAATAATTTTGTCCCATCTATGTTTTATTAAACGGTTTCCATGGTAACCCGAGGTAAATTCCGAAACATCCTTGGTTCAGAAAATGCGTAATAACTTTGCTTTTTGAGGTAATAGAAGGACAAAACAAGTACCTAAGTAAAGCAGAGGCATATAGCTTGAATATGGTATATGATTTAATTAATATTAATAAATGCATTCTTATGAATATTCATGAGAATGTAAAAAATGCGTTTTTTAGAAAAAGGAGCTTGTTGTTTAGTCTGATAGGCTTATTAATGCACACAAATTATTGAATTCAGGTTTAAATTGTTTGTTTGGGTCATCAGAACACATTTTGAGCATTCCCCCAAAGTAATTTTGTCCCATCTATGTTTCATTGAACGGTTTCCATGGTAACGCGAGGAGGTAAATTTCGAAACATCATTGGTTCAGAAAATGCATAATAACTTTGCTTTTAGAGGCAATAGAAGGACAAAACAAAAACCAAAGTAAAGCAGAGACATATATCTTGATTATGATATATAATTTTAATAATATTCATATATGATTGCTTATGAATATTAATGAGGAAGTATAAAAATCCGCTTTTTTAGAAAAATGAGTTTTTTGTTTAGTCTTAGAGGCATATTAATGCACAAAAAGTATTGAATTCAGGTTTAAATTGTTCGTTGGGGTCATCAGAACACTTTTTGAGCATTCTCCCAAAATAATTGTGCCCCAGCTATGTTTTATTAAACGGTTTCCGTGGTAACCCGAGGTAAATTTCGAAACTATTTTGATTAAGAAAATGCTTCATAACTTTGCTTTTAGAAACAATAGAAGGACAAAACAAGAACCAACGTAAAGTAGAGACATATAGCTTGAATACGATATGTAATTCTATTAATGCATATAATGCATTCTTATAATGGATTCTTATGAATATTAATGGGGAAGTAAAAAATGCGTTTTTAGTTTGAGTTTGTTTTTAGTCTGAGAGGCCTAAGAATAAACAAATAGTTATTGAATTCAGATTTAAATGTTTTAATATCAACATACAAATAAAGGAAAACATCTTTGGTTCATGTACTATTTCTAAAACATGTATATTTAAGCTAATTTGCATATAACGTGCGTAAATGAATAAGCAATTTAACATAAGCCCTATATTTAGCATTGTTTCGAGTATACTATCTTTTCTATTATCTATTTTACGTAAAATACCAGAACAACAAACATTGACAAGAGCAGAGGGTCATTACTTTGGGTTCTTGATTATTAATGCATATTTATGAATATTAATGAGATGTAAAATAAACACACTTGAATGAGCTGTTCTTTTTATCTGAGATTATTTTAGTTAACCAGTATAGAGCTTGATACTGACTGAAACAGCGATATTGATGTTCATGTATATAAATATGTAGATAATGAATATTATTTCAAAATCATGAATATTAATGAGAATGTAAACTGTTGTAGGAAAGTAAGTTTTTCTATTATATTGCAATATACATGTATGTGAACAACACATTTCTTGTAAGAAATTACAGCAGAGGAATTGAGCCTCATGCATGTTTTATGAAGAATATTACTGTTATGGGTGTTTTGCAATGCAATAGAAAATATATAGCATCTCGACTGTAATCATCAGCTTATGTTTACCCATATTAGCCTTGCGTGACTTCTAACTTACTCGCGATGTCTTATGCATTTGCTTGATTATTTACCACAGCATACCAGAGCAACGCAATGCTTCTTGCGAGCATTTCGCGACAGGCTGGACAACTCATTAAGTGTGTCTGGCCTGCTGCGGATGCTCCGCGTCAGCTCCCTGTCCAGTTTCATCCCTCTGGACAGGGGAGACGTGGGAGCTTGCTGCCCGACGGAAGAAGTATTCTTCTCTTTGGTCAGCGACTGCCTCGCAACAGACAAATCACTGTCCTCTAAAGCTCAGAAGAAGCCTGTTTCTTCTTTAAAATCTCTTTCGTCAACAGCCCCTGTGGTGCAGTCGATTCCCCAGTTGTTAGTTGCAGATCGGCACCCAACTGCTGGCCCGGGCGCGGGTTCCCCGTTTACCACTTGAATGGTACCCTTTGTTCTGGTCCCAGGTACTATTGTTGTCAGGTCTCCCGGTCCGCTTGTTGTGTGAAGAGTTTTGCCTGGTCCCGCTGAATCTAGGCCCAGTTATCCGTCACCGGTCCCCGGTGTCCTGGCGTTAGTGCTTCCGTTTCATGACATCACCAGCAGACCGGTCTACCGAGCCCCCGCCCAAAGATGTCACTGTGTATTATTTGGCCCAGTGTCCTAAGTTTGCTCTCCAACGGTCCTCCGGTGGCCCGGTCTGGTCATTTGGACCAGGATACCGAAGTGGACCGGTAAATCTACCAGTCCAATCTTTTCTACAGGGCATTCTGTCTCTACACCGCATTACAGTGGTGAAAGTCAACAGGAAGCTGCTCTGGCTAAGTCTAGACGTTCTTGGTCGTCTAGACCCTGCAATTACTCTTCATCTTCTGAGTACACCTCGGACTCCCCAGCCCCCATCCCACCCACCCCGTAGGAGGCGTAAAAACCTTCTAATTCTTCTAATGGGAACCGGCACTCGCACCGCTCTCATCGCATATCGAGGTCTTACCATTACTCTTCTATGCGAAGACATCGCTCTGCCTCCTCAGATTCGCCGGCTGGTCGCTCTCGATAGCCGACACTCATTCTGGGAACCAGCAAGCTTCACCTAGAGGGAGAATAGCTCTCACGTGAACCCACAGTCCACACTTCTATGTCTGTGGCGGGTCCCACTCTTCCCGGGTGCTGCCATCCATGGCGTTCACCAGAGCGGATTCTGAGGGAGAGCAGAAAGACACTTTGTCCATTATGGCTCCTAGGGATGGTCCTATTTTTTAAGGGAATCAGACTTTGTGAAAGCCTCTCACTCAGATTTAGACGGGACTTAGTCCTCTGTTTCTTTAGATGATTCTGAATATCAATATTTTCTATTGAGAATGCGTGTGAAGATTGTTTTAGAATCATCCCACCCTCTGTCTGCCCTAGACCCCCGAATCCTATTCACAGGGGTCCTCTATCCTCTTCCGTGCTAGTGTCAGTCGAAGAAAAAGTGGACCTCCCTAACCTAATTAAGTCTAGGGAGTCTTTTTCTCCTTCCACGGGACTTCTTTCCCGTTTGCCTGACTTGGACGAAGATTTTTGTGCCAGCCCGGCAACTGGGTAGATCATGTCCGCTAAACTCTTACGAACAAGGGTTCCCTGTGTATCTCTTAGGCCTCCGGTTTCAAATGAAAATCGACCTGGGATGTTTTATCAGATCCCCTCACTTGATTCCGACAGACCCAGGGGTGGGCATTAGCCCCCCCCCCTCTCTCTCTCTCTCCTCTCTCTCTCTCTCTCTCTCTCTCTCTCTCTCTCATTCACTTCTTTAGCACCGGTAGTTGCATCCAACAGATGGGATTCGCTTCAAACATTGACGTATTATCATTGACGTACGTATTATTATCGATATTTAAGACAGGTGACAGCTTAATGCATGGTGAAAGTCATGCAGAAAGCTCCTAGTGCAGCTTTCTGCATGACTTTCACCATGCATTAAGAATACACCTGCCTAAAAGGGTCTTAATGCTTCTATAAAGAAAATTCGAATAATCGAGATTTTACCGTATACTCAAAATAATACTAAATACAATGCTCATAGAAAATTGCTTATTCATATACGTACATTATATGCAAATAAGCTGAAATACGCATGCTTTATAGAAATATTACCTGAAATAAGGATGGTTTATTTTCCTTCACATGAAAACATTCAAACATGAATTCAATAACTCTTGTTTATTAATAGGCATCTCAGATTAAACAATAAAGTCCTTTTTTCTAAACAAAAATCGGATTGTTTTACTTCCTCATTAATATTCATAAGAATACATTTATGAAAATTAGTTAAATTACATATCATAATCAAGTTATATGTCTTTGCTTTATTCAGGTTCTTGTTTTGTCCTTCTTTCGCCTCTAAAAGCACAGTTATGACGCATTTGTTTAACCATGGATGTTTCGAAATTTACCTCGGGTTACCATGGAAACCGTTAAAAACATAGCTTGGACACAATTATTTTGGGGAATGCTCAAGTGGTGTTCTGCGGACCCCAACGAACAATTTAAACCTGAATTCAATAATTTTTGTGAATTAATAGGCCTCTAAGACTAAACAAAAAACTCATTTTTCTAAAAAAGCGGATTTTTATACTTCCTCATTAATATTCATAAGCAATCGTATATGAATATTTTTAAAATTATATATCATAATCAAGATATATGTCTCTGCTTTACTTTGGTTTTTGTTTTGTCCTTCTATTGCCTCTAAAAGCAAAGTTATTATGCATATTCTGAACCAATGATGTTTCGAAATTTACCTCCTCGCGTTACCATGGAAACCGTTCAATAAAACATAGATGGGACAAAATTACTTTGGGGGGAATGCTCAAAATGTGTTCTGATGAACCAAACAAACAATTTAAACCTGAATTCAATAATCTGTGTGCATTAATAAGCCTATCAGACTAAACAACAAGCTCCTTTTTCTAAAAAACGCATTTTTTTTTACATTCTCATGAATATTCATAAGAATGCATTTATGAATATTAATTAAATCATATACCATATTCAAGCTATATGTCTCTGCTTTACTTTGGTACTTGTTTTGTCCTTCTATTACCTCTAAAAGCAAAGTTATTACGCATTTTCTGAACCAAGGATGTTTCGGAATTTACCTCGGGTTACCATGGAAACCGTTTAATAAAACATAGATGGGACAAAATTATTTGGGGAAATACTCAAAATGTGTTCAGAGGACTCCAACGAACAACTTAAACCTAAATTCAATAATTTCTGTGCATTAATAAGCCTCTCAGACTAAACAACAAACTCCCTTTTTCTAAAAAAATCACATTTTTTACTTCCTCATTAATATTCATAAGAATGCATTTATGAATATTAATAAAATCATATATCATATTCAAGCTATATGTCTCTGCTTTACTTTGGTACTTGTTTTGTCCTTCTATTGCTTCTAAAAACAAAGTTATTGCGCATTTTCTGAACCAAGGTAGTTTCGAAAATTACCTCGGGTTACCATGGAAACCGTTAAATAAAACATAGCTGGGACAAACTTATTTTTGGGGGCATGCTCAAAATGTGTTCTAAGGACCCCAACGAACAATTTGGTACCCATGAAAAAAAGTCTAGGGGGGGATGCTACGGTAACCACTACTAGGACCCAGCCTATATTGTTTTGGGTATATAAATACGCTACTCACATATACACACACTTACTCATACAAATCATATTTACCGATCATGTCCTCGGGAATGTATATTTAATCATTCATTGGCACATTTAGTAACTGTTGTTATACGGCTTGTGTGTTCGTTTTATATTCAAACATACGGTTTGTGTGTTTGAATAAAAAATCAATTATATTTAAACGAAACAGTAATATGACATTTTATATACACACTTATGAAACCTCATTCCGTTTTTCCGCGACCCGACTCGCATTGCTAACAGCTCGGATCCAGATGAGACATCTACTAACTCGGTGTCTCATCAGGATCAAAACTGCTTGATACTCAGTCAATAGTTTATCAAAAGCATGATCGAAGCGGGAGTAATAAACAATCAATCATATCCAAATTTGAGTAAATGGTTTGGGGGGTTTTTTCACAGCGGAAGAAGGGTTAGTCTTTGGTGTATCTTTTTGTGTCTGAACCTATAGTTGACTCATCAATATTACATGTAGCTGTGTTCTATTATACAATAATCTATCAGTTTAGCAATACATCAGACAAACACAGTACATTTCTAAAACAAAACTCTAAATGGAACTAAAGGAAAGAAAACTTCCTGTAAAATCGCATCATTGTCATCATCATCATCATCATCATCATCATCATCATCATCATCATCATCATCAACAACAACAACAACAACAACAAACACCAAACAAACACAACAAGAACAACAACAATAAACGAACCTTTCATTTTTAGATGTTTTCGAATCTCCTAAATGGCGTTGACAGCATTACCCAGCTTAACTATAAACACAATATTACAGTTAACAGCATTGGGTCCAGGCTCGCCATTGTGAAAGTATGCATTAGAGGGTTCTAGTTAACTGATTTTCTCCTAGGCTATTTTAGACCCAACCTTTTTTAAATAAATCTACCGAAAAGGAGCAGTAACTCGAGAAACGGAAATGTTTAGAATTTTGAAGTTTGAAACCATCGTGAAAATAGAGCAAATGCTCTATTTATCACAATGGTTTCACAATGTGAAGTCTATAGAACCCCAAAAATGCGTCACTAGGGGGAAATGTGTTAACCCACTGTCAATCCTTTACCTCATAAGAAAGAATGAACTTGTAAATATTAGTTAGACGACTTTTTATACATATGAACATATGCTTTTGCACATGTGAACACAAGAGATATTAGTCATGGCAGAAACAGCAGAATAAGATCTAGATTATAAAACTAATGAACAGACAAGACTCCGATCAAACGCCTCATACATTAGCCGTATGATCTGGGTCTACTCTGTTTACAAAGGCGTTACAATGCGTATCAACGAATTCAAGGGTTAAGTTCAGAGGTCCAAATAAGATGCGTAAATTTAGATATTTTCAGGAATAGCTCCTTTATTTCTCTACCACACCATATACCGTGAACACTCATTAGAATAGTCTAGGTGGTACACACCTTTATCTGTAACTCTATGACCCGGTGAACATTTTTAAATGTTTATAACTTCATAGGGTTACACATCAACGAAAGCTATGAAAAAAATGCAAATTACGCTCGGAAATGTAAGATGAGAAGAACGCTAACTACTGCGACTACACTGCTGTCATGTTTCGTTGCACCAGAGCCCGGTCCTCCTTTGTTCCTGTCTTGGTCTCCCATTTTGTTTATATCGTCATCTGTTGTTGTGTCCACTGCTTGAGGTGAACTTGGGAGACACGCTTTCACCTGAATATCCTTAAAGCCTCGTGAATCTTGCCGCCACAACTGGTAGTAAAATACACAGTTTCTTTCTGCATTCCTTTGCTTACACCTGTGAAATGTTGGGCCTGACTTGAACCCGAACACTAGCTGAAAGTTGGCTTGGGTTTTGCATTTCTCCGGACAAGACGTAATCAGAGCAGTGCATTCGGCACATTCTAAATAAGTCTTGCAGAATCCATCCTTCATTGATAACTCACACCGAAACCCTGACCACAAAGGATCACATCGGCATAAGCCTTCTTCGCAAACTCCATGACCATTGCAGGCATTGGTTTCTTCGGAAGAACATGAGGCAACCACTGTTGGAGTCATCATTGTAGTTAGTGATTCTGTTGTCGTTTCCGCCGGAAGCGTTTCCATTTCACTCACCTCGCATTTAGAGCCGTTATATCCATCATGGCAGTAACAATTTCCATTTCGACAAACACCGTTCCCGCTACAGATTCTCGAGTTTTCTCCTCGACACATATAAGAGAGTAAAGCATCCTGAAGAGACGGAGGAGGTCTTCCTGGAGATCCAGTTTGTACAATAACCAATGCCTGTACGAATACTGCCGCGAGAAATAAGTTTGTCCTCAGATGACCTGTCATGGTTCACGTTTGTTTTCTGTTTATGTGATAATGTTAAAACTATATTGCCCGTCCGCACTCTCACAAACGTTAACGTAAACTGTCCTCGAAAGCTTGTCGATGCGTGACGCACACGCATACCGTCATCTTGTGGTCTGTATTAGAAGCACGCACATGATTCAACACATTTCAGTTTTAACCTGCTGCAAAATAAAATGTCTGCTTAAAAAACTCCAAACTGTTAAACAGTTTCGATTCGTTGAAAAAAAGTTGAGAAAAACTATTTACCGGGTGTTAAACAGTTTGGATCCTCGGATTACTCGGCGTCTCACATGGATCGAAGCTGTTTTGCAGATGCGAACGAGTCGCTCAGCAGGCGAAGGTTTAACATGAATTTGTGCTTCATTTACGAGCAATGCGTGAAATTATTCAGTGAATTTTTTTTATATGTCCTAATATTACCTCAACTCTTCCGTTGTCACGTATTCGTCTACAAACGTTTAGCTTTAATTTTAAGTGCCCACAGAGATAGAGAGAGATAGAGAGAGAGAGAGAGAGGGGGGTACCAGAGAGAGAGAGAGAGGGGGGGGGTGCCCAGAGAGAGAGAGAGAGAGAGAGAGAGAGAGAGAGAGAGAGAGAGAGAGAGAGAGAGAGAGAGAGAGAGAGAGAGAGAGAGAGAGAGAGAGAGAGAGATGTTTGTTCTGTTTGCTTGTAAGAACTGGTACACAAGTTTTCACTGGTGTTCATATGTAAATGGTTGTTTTCTTAAAGGCAAATGTATTCTAAGTATCACAATTGACACAACAGGAATGACACTGTGGTATCTCTTGTATATTTCCAGCTAATTCGTCACAAAAAATACTTTTATAATAAGCCGATTGTTGCAGCTCCTGGGGTAATTACAGTTGAACTTCGATATCTCGAACTTCAAAGGACTATATAAATTAGTTCGAGATAACGGAAGTTCGAGTTATCCGATTTCTAATCTGGACAATTTCTCAAATTTACAGCTTAATGCAAATCTACAGTAATGCTAACAAAACGGAAAAGTTTAGACTTGTGTAGTTTTGAAACCATTGTGATAAATAGAGCATTTGCTCCTATAGAAGCAAATGCTCTATTTATCACAAAGATTTCAACAGGTGACTATTGCAGAGGCGTCAAATGGCGTCAATATGAGGGAATAGGTTAACAATACACCTTTGCATGATGAAACATTACTATTACCACTAGAAGTTTTATTACAGAATTTAATATTTTCATACATTTACTAATTTTGCAATATCAAATTCCAATGTCTGCCTTTAAGTTAAAACATAATAATAATAATAATAATAATAATAAAGACTTTATTTAACGAGAGAACTCATTTGATAAAATCAATCTTCCATGAGGCCCTCAACAGTAACATATATACAAGCACATTAAAAACAATCTAGTAAAAGCTACATACATCTTTAAAGATACATATGGTTACTGGTAGAATTAAAGTTTTACTTAATGGTTAATAGGGTCTATAATATTTCAAGGTTTTACCCAGATCCCACAAGACGTCAGCGCAAAACATGTAGTTCAGTCTTGTTGATTTCACAAATCAGAGCAACAAATTACTTATATCAAATACAAAACTTTCATCAAGTCATTTCTATGTTTTCTGATTTTTCACACAGGTTGAGATATCTCAGGTGTATATATTAGGTCTTTTTGAAACAATTGCCAGGTTTGCAACCAATGTCAATGTGTATATACTTCTCCCATAGGTGGGCATTAGTAAAGGGTTACCCACTAGGCAACTTTAACCCATTACTCCTCATATTGATTAGATTATTGTAATAATAGCACACCGCGATTTTTGGCCATGGCAGAAACTGTAGAATTATATCTATAGTATAGCATAAGTAAACAGAGCAACCCCTGATCAGATGGCTCCTACAGGAGCTGTCTGATCTGAGTCTTCTCTGTTTGCAAAGTCATATTTATGGAGTAGAGGGTTAAGTTTATTGTTGTCATCTACGTAACTTTATCTCCCAAACAATGTTCTATTGTTTGAATGCCAAACAGTCACTTAGTTCTTGAACAAAGAGTATAAGAACTTCTCTATATGATGACACAGATCTTGTATTTAGCCTCTCACATCCAATTCGTCCAGTACACTAGTAGCCTGAAGATGTAGACACAAGACTGGCACAGTCTCTCGCATCCGATTCTTTTAGTACACTAGGGCAAACAATAGAATAACTTCTCCATGTGATAACGATATCATTATTTCTCACACGAA
>OY755246.1:45786829-45921099 GCA_963576725.1 Azorinus chamasolen | reverse complement strand
AGCACAAAGTGCCTTTTTTTTCCATATATATGCCCTGCATTAAGCTGCCAGGTATCCAATATAAAGCCTATCGGTGTATCTGTTGTGAAGTTCAGCTTAATACAAGTTCAAGTGTTCTAATCTCTACCCATTCTTTCAGTCAGTACTCTAATGGTGTCTGCTTCAGAATTATTGTCTGCTTGTTTAAGTTTGTTCACACTGTTTTAATACATATCAATCTTAAATTAACTCTCTTGTACAAACCACATATGAAGTTACATATGTGTCAGATAAGAATCCAAACTGTGTGCTAATTACAGTCAAGTCATGCTCAGCAGTGATAGGGTTTCTGTCATCTGTAATCTGTTTGTCTGAAAAGTTAACACTTTCAATGGCCCTCTTGTCTATAGAAACATATAGTGAAAACTTTGAAAATCTTCTCCTCGAATCTACAGGGTTCTCAGCTTTCATATTTGGCACATAGCACCATTTTCCGGTCCTCTACAAAAGTTATATAAATTATACCCCTGGGGTCAAAATAGGCCTCACCCCAGGGGTGGTCAGTTTTCGATAGAAACATACAGTGCAAACTTTGAAAATCTCAGATTTTATATTTGGCACATAGCATCATGGTTAGGTCCTCTACGAAAGTTATATAAATTGTGTCCCTGGGGTCAAAATTGGCACTGCCCCAGGGGTGGTCAGTTTTCAATAGAAACATATCTGATTGTCTGGTGAGCGATGTCAGGGCCATTCTGGCCCTCTTGTTTCTATATATAAGCATGTACATAGGATTAATTTATTGTGTAAATAAACGTGAAGCAATGTTTGAAAATTGTTTGACTTTGATTTGATTTGTTCTAGGTATCCAGTCAAAACGTAGCAGGCATTCTTCCACCAATCGGCTTCTAACTGGTTAACCCATTATTTCATGAATATTCATGTACATATCGAAGGCATGAATTGCAATTACATGTACGTATGTAGCGTTTAAATGTTTGTAATAGCATCATGAATAAGGGGAATTTTTAACCACGCTAGAAATGGTAAATTTTCATTAAACAAACATAGCAGATCCTGATCAGATGGCCCTGGCATGAGCTGTCTGATCTGGGTTTACTCTATGTGCAACATTGTTTGCGTGAAACAAGTCATTAGCAACGCCGTTTGCGGGAAACAAGTCATTAGCTACGTTGTTTGCGGGGAACAAGTCACGTTGTTTGCGGGGAACAAGTCATTAGCAACGCCGTTTGCGGGAAACAAGTAATTAGCAACGCCGTTTGCGGGAAATAAGTCACTCTTATTATAACGCAAAGTAAAATCCTCGATTTTGATTGGTCAGTTAGCCATGTATAAAAGCCGTGTATCCCTCTAAATTCTGATGTATATACGGAGTCATGAGCAACAATGGAATTTCCCCCGCCGAGGGCCTCGCTCCCTTGATATAACAAAATAAAAAATGGCCGACCAGCTTCACTTCCTCGATTCGATTCAAACAACCGCTCTCAAACGAAATATAAAGAGTTTGGGGCGGAAAAAAGTTATCCATTTAGAAACATTTTTGTTATAGTTGTTTTATAACAATATAAATGAACCCTATATGTGGCGAAGGTCTTATTCTGCTTTGATGCTGCAAATGTTGTCAAAGTGCTTGTGCACGTACCGATTAGCCCCCAAACCCCGCTTTTACAAAGATATTCCACACCCAATTCGATTCAGATTTTATTTATGTACATGCACAGTACACGTACCTGTAAATTGCAGTATAGCCGCTCCTTCCAACGCCCATTGTTTGAATATTATAAAACCGTCATATTGACGTCATCCAAAGGACGTCGGAACTGCGCCAAAATTCCTTCAATTAAGTTAAATAGTGTCTGCTGAACCGCTGATCTGCTGAAAGTTTTACTAACGTCTGATTCTTTCAATCCTTTGATAAACTAATGCACTTAGAAGATACCTTTCTATCCATAATTATAATGAACTGGTTATTATACACGATGAACTAGGGTTGCAGAGTGATATATATAAGTCCTTACCTTACAGTAAGAGGCCCCTGAGGGGAAGCAAAACGATGCCTAAATTAACAACGCTAATTAATTGCTACAAATATTAAACTTTGCAGTATAATAAAATCGTTATACAGATCATTGGCGGGATATCTGACTTTTTATTTCCTGCTGAGGAAAATACATATAGCCCTCGCCTAACGGCTCGGGCAACATGAATTTCCTCAGCAGGAAACAAAAAGTCAGATACCCCGCCAATGATCTGTATAACTAATAATATTCTTTGCAAACAATGTAGACCCAGATAAGAGGGCTCATAGGAGAGCCCTCTCATCAGGGTCTGTACAGTTTGTCATGTTACACCTTTCTTTAAAATTCCTGAATATTCAAAATAAGCTAGACCTGTTTGAATTGTCCATTTGAAAATTCCTTGTTGAATGGGTTAAAGGGGTAGTAAGAACGTACAAAACCATGGCTAATACGTATTACGACTATATTACGGATGCATGACCAGTGGTAATATACTACGGATTTACGTCCAGTGGTTACATATGACGTATCCATGGCCAATGGTTACATATTACGGATCATTAGTCCATTATAAATGGTAATAAAATTATTACTCAGAATTTACGCGATATTTGACCGGATTTTACCCAAACTCTGGATTGAATCATTCATTCTGAACTTATTTGATTAAATTTAAAAGCAAACTTTGAGATGATAAAAAGTAAGGTACCTAGTTATAGTCTACTTTCAGTCCGAATGACCGCTCAGCCGACTGTACATTTACTCCCCTGGTCATTGAGTCAGTCGCCTACAATATTGAGCGCTGCTAACATATGGTGCAATCATGCAGCCTGGCACAATCATGCAGCCGCAGTACCGGCTAGTGATGAAAATGGAGGCTTTTAACTTCAGGTTGGTTTTAAAAGGCGCTTGAACAAAACTCTCAAGCGAGGAGTAACTAATCGGTCATTAGTTTGAAACATAAAGACCTATGGGAAAACCGACCTAACCAGGCGCGGATTTAAAGGGACAGAGCCGGCGTAAACCCAATACCCCTAAACTTTTTTGAGTCATTTTATAAGATCTGGATCTAATGAAAATCAATAAAACAATGATTTAATCTGAGTTTTTTTTAATTTTCCTGTTCGCCCATTCGTACTGTTCGACTTAGTTACTCGTTTCGCAGGCTACTTTACTCATATACCAGGTATAAGCACTTTTAAAAATCTATGCCCCTCCCCCACCTCCTCCCCTGATCTGAAATCCTGGATCCGCACCTGCACACCGTACAGTAAGATTAAGTGAAGACCACGACTATCTGCTGAGTCGGTGGTAACGGGTCTGACCAGGGACTGTACTGTTTGTTAAGGTGGATAGTTTTACAGTTTTACCCTTAAATATTTACCTCATGCATACATGTATTTATATAAAAAATAATGCCATCACGGATATCTTTTTATGCTGGCATGAATTGGTAAACTGGCCCCGAGGTTATAAAACTTTTGCTTGAGTCTGAGATCATTCTCAAGCATCTGATTGGTCAGATTCTGAGCTTGCTCAGAATCTGACCAATCAGATACTTGAGAATAATCTCAGGCTCAAACTCAGAAGTTTTATAACATTGGACCCAGGAATATTTGCCAATGACATGTGTGCACAGAAATGTTTGCCAGAAATAGAAACTTAGGAATCAGATCTACAGTAAAACCTCTCTATAACGACCACTAAACCTCTCTATAACGACCACTAAATTATGTTAATTAATTGGTATTTGGGGCAGGTGGCTGCTTAAAGCAAAGTGAAAGTAAAACAGAACGCTCCTATAGGAGCGTTCTGTTTTACTTTCACCTTGCTTTGAGCATCCACCTGCCTTTAACACAAACTACTTGATGTAATTTAGTGGTCGTAATAGAGAGGTTTTACTGTATATAATTTCGTGAACAAACAGAGCAGACCCAGATGTTTCCTACATCAATCAGGTAAGTACAATTCTATTTCATAAAAATCAATGGCAGCTTAATACGGGACAACAGTTAGGCACATTTTTCTGCATTTTTCTTCATGAAGCAATCGCCTGTTTTAATATACTAGTGAATATGCACGAAGATATCTCCATAGAGAGTCTTTACTACATGTTGACAATTAATTTGGGTTCCTAACAGTGTAGACCCTGATCAGACGACACGCCTATGACACGGCTACTCGTTTTGTTATACAGAGCGTTATATATTTAACCCTTTAGGTTATGGCTACTAGTGTTAAAATTGATTTTATTAATGTTAATTTTAACAATTTCAATGACACATGAACAAATTTAGCCTGTACAGAAACTGAAGCATCAGATCTATACAAGACTAGTCCTGATCAGACTACTCTTACAGGATACGTCTTATCTTGGTCTTCTCTGTTTGCAAAGTCGTGAAAATGCGTCAAGCAAAGGGCTATGTGAATCTTGAAATTGACAATTACATGGTGCAATGGCATTGGAAGTGGTGGATTACCAAACGTAGATACGATATGTAAACTATTACCTCCCTTGCTTTTGTTATTAATCACTCAACCGTTGAAAAAGATTACCTTCCATGCCATTGTTCTATCGACAAACTTTTTTCGCAGAATTTCGTCTGACACGAGTAGCCTCCCTTCGTTCTTGTTCTAGTTGTCTCGCTTCGTACGATTTTTGCTCACACTGATTGAAGATGAAACCAATCCTTTACTCCATAAATACGCCTTTCTACGCCTTTGCAACCAGAGTAGATCCTGACCAGACGGCTCCTAAAGGGGCTTTCTGTTCAAGATCTGCTCCGTTTGCTTGTGATATAATATAGAGATGACCCTACAGTTGCTCAAATCATTTAACCTTTTACTTGACGAATATTTGTGTAAGACTAGTCCAATTGTAAATATTAACCCTTTCCTCCATAAATACGTCTTTCTATGCCTCTGTAACAGTCTTCCGTTGAAAACGTTGTGATAAATAGAGCATTTGCTCATATAGGAGCAAATGCTCTATTTATCACAATGGTTTCAAACTACAAAATTCTAAAACAAACCTTTTCCCTAGTTAATACTCCTTTTCGTTAGATTTATTCAAAGAGGTTAAAATCTAAAATAGCCTACGAGGGAATAGGTTAAATAATTATATTATTGTACCAAAAGCAGAAACTAAGTTACGGAACCTGTAGAATCATATCTATATTATTAGTCCATAAGAAAACAGAGCAGATCCTGATCAGATGGCTCCTGCAGGAGATTAAAAGGTGACGGTTGTGTTGTATGTATTTAAACTGAGGAAAGGTGCTGGATCATCTATTTTCATTTGAATCTTTAGATATTAACCATTTACTTCATGGATATTCCTGTACAATTTTACCTGTTTTCAATAATATTTGTTCTTGTATTAAAACATATTAATTTATGTCCATGGCAAACAGTAGATATATATGATATACAAGTCATTCCTCTGAAATTTGGTGAAAATCCAGTCAGTGATTTAGGAGGATGTGTTGTTTAAAGAAATTGTTCAATTCTATTTAGCTTGTGTGACCTGCCTATGCAATGGCCTGGAAAAAAAACCCACCAATATTATTGATGGTCACCTTTCTATAAAATGTGGTCGAAATCCATTCAGCAGCTTGGTGGGTACTGTTTATCCCCTTCCCTCCTAGGCTATTCTTAGACCGAACCTCTTTGAATAAATATATCGAAAAGGGGCATTTACTAGAGAAAAGGAAACGTTTTAGAATTGTATAGATTAGATCATTTGCTATTTTCAAATGGTACAAAGCGAGACAACTAGAACAAGAACAAAGGGAGGCTACTCGTGTCGGACGATATTCTGCAAAAAAAGTTTGTCGATAGAACAATAGCATGGAAGGTAATCTTTTTCAATGGTTGAGTGATTAATAACAAAAACAAGGGAGGTAATAGTTTACTGCGTTAATAGAATCTACGTTAAGTAACCTACCACCTGTCATGACATATAAAGGTCAATTGGAATATGCACGTAACCCTTTGCCTGACGCATTTTCACGCCCATGCAAACAGAGTAGACCCAGTTCTGACGGCCCATGTAAAGGCTATTTCTAGTTTTGTTTGTTTATGAAATATTATGTATCAGATTCTTCAGTTTCTGCCATATTCATGTTCCATTAAAATTTCGGAAGCATTACGTACAGCAGGGCGTGCATTAAGCAAGCATTCATATTCTAAACATTGGCGTTAAGTCTAACAAGAGGGTCATGAGGGCCTGAAGTGCTCATCTGAGATAACCCCCGGGGTGGATACATTTTTGAGCCAGAAGTCATCATTTATACAACTTTGCATTCCGTTCATTAAAGGTCTAAGCCTTATGATTTCAGAGAAAAACAATTCATATTTTCCCCATGAAAGACTGATAAGCCCCAGGGCAGGCCCAAGTTTCGCCCGGAGGTCAGGAATCGTAAGTTGAACATTCTTAGCAGAGGACCACAAGGCAAAGCTACATACCAAATATGGAAGGTATGGTTCTTATGGTTTCAGGGACGAAGCTTTTTTAAAGGGTTTTCTTAAGTAAGTCTATGAAAAATTAATATGCCCCAGGGCGACGCCATTTTTTTACCAAAGTGTTATAATTTGTACAAACTTTGTAGATGACTACATATGGTTAAGCTGTGTGTCAAATATTAAAGGTATTGGCCTTAAAGGAGATTTTAAAGATTTCCCCATGAAAAACTGATAAGCCCCGGGTCGGGCCATTTTTATATGAAGAACGGGAGAAATGCAGGAAATATCCGTATAACTGCTGCTCCGTATTAAGCTACACTTGTTTTTAATGAAACAGAGTTTGACTTACCTGACAGAAACGCATTTTTACGTCTTTGCTTGAGATATTTTACCTGGGTTGCCCTGTTTGCTCATGAAATTTGATCTAGGTATGATCTGTTTCCTCGTGGAATTATATAGATGTGATTCTACAGTTTCTGTCACTGGCTACATATGTATATGTAATTTAATAATTATACATAATATAATATGTTCATATACAGTAAAACCTCTCTATAACGGCATCTAAATTGTGTTAATTAGTTGGTATTTAGGACAGGTGGCTGCTTAAAGCGAGGTGAAAGTAAAACAGAACGCTCCTATAGCAGCCACATGCCTTTAACACAAAATACTTGATGTACTCTAGTGGCCGTTATAGAGAGGTTTTACTATAATTACACATCATGCATTCATTTTTCTTACAAAAAATTCACGAAGTAGGGGTTAAACAGTTAGAATCTGATTGTTGGAAGAATACCTGCTACTTTTGATTGGAAACCTAGAAGTCAAATTAAAGACAAACCAATCTCAAACATTGCTTCACGTGTATACACAATAAATTAATCTTATGTACATGCTTATATATAGAAAAACAGTTGAGACAGAATTCCTTGACGTGCCGTGCATGTGCATTTACTTCATACAATTAAAATAATAAATAAGTTTAATACATATTAAATACAACAACACCTCGTTAATTAGTGCAGGTAATTAAGAAGAACTGTGAACTTTATGCAGTTGACTACATTACCCCTTTTCAACGCTGAATTTTCAAATAAATTATTCCAAATCAAAATTCAAACAGGACAAGCTTACCGTAAATATTGATTTTAAAGAAAATTTAACATGGCAAATAGTGCAGACCCTGGTGAAAGGACTCCTCTAGGAGTCCTCTCGTCTGCAAATGACATTATTGACTCGATTCCCACACTAGAAGGGTTAATAATTGGTGAAAGTAATGCAGAAAGATCACAGAGGAGCGTTCTGCATGACCTTGACCTTGCATTAAGCTGTCAGCTGTCTTTAATCCTAATAATGATACGCATTTGAGTGTTTGATTTAGGGAGGTTTTGCACTACATGTACATGTATTTGCAAATAAGTTTGACACTGTCTGTTTGTGTTTTTCTAGGATCCACAAGAAAACATACCCTGAACAAGATGTGTTTGTGAAACACTATGTCCCCGATATTACCTTTGACATTGATGTATGACCTTGACCTTAATAAGTCACCCCTAAAAATGTTCGCCTCCATAAGTTGCACATGCATGCCAACTTTGAAGTATGTATGTGCAGTGGCGACAGACTGATCAAACGTTAAAGTTGGGGTCAGACAAACCAACCAACCAACCAATAGACAGAGCAAAAACAATAACCCTCTTCCCCCAATGCATAAAAATGAATTCTAACACACCTCGCGCACACATCTACATAAACAAAGAAGGGACGTATCTATGTTTGAATTCTCAATAAAACACCGCACGAGCTGTAACGACGTAACGTGACGTAATATGGCTTCGAAAATTCGTACGACAAGAAACGTAGTGCCGTTGTCGCGGTGCAAATTATAGTTAAATTGAAGTGTTAGAATCGAAATAATAAATTTATACCAGTGTTTTATCGTGCAATCGAACACGGGTGGTCGTTGAGATGTTTATAATTAAATCACTCGGCCTATCGGCCTCGTAATTTAATTACTACGCATCTCAACTCCTACCAGTGTTCGATTGCACGATAAAACACTGGTATGAATTTATTATTTCTTAAGTACAGTGCTCCCTCTCTACAACGACACCCTTTGAGATACGAAGATTGTATGTGTTGTTCAGAGGGAGTTGTTATAGGGAGGGGAAATCAAACATAATTAGCTTGTTTGAAGATCCCCAGATAAGGTGTATTTCGAGAACTAAAACCGTTATGCCTCAATCAAACCCTATATTGTGACCACTCTTTAGAATCGTCACAAAGTCACAAACATAGGGTTTGATGGAGGCATAAAGAAAATACGATGGAAAAAAGTTGTATGTTTGAGCCTTGTTGTTTCGGAAACAGTGACATGCGTTGTTGTAAGGAGGGAATCGTTATTGAGAGGGCAGTTGTAGGGAGGGAACACTGTATGCAACACAGTTACGTTTAAATGTGAACCATTATCCTGCAGTAAAAAATGAATGTTTGCTTAACCCATTCCCTCATATTGACGACTTTTGACGACTCTGTAATAGTCACTTTGTCCTATAGGAGCAAATGCTCTATTTATTACAATGGTTTTAAATTACAAAATTCTAAAATTTTCCTTTTCTCTAGTTAATGCTCCTTTTCGGTAGATTTATTCAAAGTGGTTTGATCTAAAACTAGCCTATGAGGTAATGGGTTAAACTCTGATCTGAAGGAAATTTTACTTTACTTTACCTTTACTTTACCTTTACTTTACTTTAGATAAAATAAAGTTTTACACATTTCATCAGAGACGTTCAGAGGACATTAGGAAACATTTGGCACTTGAACTTCTTTGAAACTGTTTGATTAGAGGATCGATTACGTGTTACATGCACTTGTGTGTATAATTCTCACGATACAGACAAAAAATATTAACCCCCCCCCCCCCCCCCCCCCCCCCCTTGCTTTTGTTCTGTTCAAAACTTTTCCCATTTTCTCTTACCTATTTTTCGTTTGAAAACTTTTTGAAGCAAATTTTTCAACAACAGGTAATTTGCTTAGTTTTTGTACGAGTTGTCTCTCTTACGTCATTTTATTGTTTCGGGTTCACGAGTAAAAACGCACAGGATATTCATCTCTTTTGGTGCCAAATAAATTTCATCTGCTAAGACTGTCGTCTGCTTCATTGTTCATGCTGGTATTTTCTTTAATTTCCTTACAAAAAATATAATCAGTGTCCCAAAGAAGCTTTCTGCATGACGTTCGCCCTTTAACCCAAGTGGTCAAAGAAAACAAGAGTGGCACGTTCTCAGTGTTGTTATATTTTTTTTGTCCTTCGGGATCATCAGCTTCGATGTTTTTAGTTTTGAAAATTGAATACAGTAAAAACCCTCTAATGCAACCACCTAAAAGAGGTATAATTCTGGACTGTAGAGGCAGGTGGTAGCTTAATGCATGACAAAGGTAATGCAGAAAGCTCCTAGAGGAGCTTTCTGCATTACTTTTGTCCTGCATTAAGCAACCACCTGCTTATAAAGACAGACATTTTTATTCATTAAGTGATCGCATTAGAGGAGTTCTACTGTACCACTTTTATAGCTGTGCTTGGGGATGTGAGTAGTGTTGCACTTTTAATAACTGATCTTTTCCCAAAAAGACAATAATGACATTAATATTGATTAGATGCCAAAGGAACGACAATGCCAGAAATTGTACGATCAGATCTATATTGTTTCATAAACAAACAGAGCAAACCATGATCAGACGGCTCCTTTAGGAGCCGTTTGATCTGGGTCTACTTTGTTTGCAAAGGTGTAGAAAGGCGTATTTATGGAGTAACGGGTTAAGCAACAAACATGGATATTTAACCCTTTACACAATGAATATTCATGTAACCAATAATGGCATCATGAATATTAATTAGAATAAATTTTATAATAGCACATTGACACAAGACTTTTTGGCCATGACAGAAACTGTATAATCTTATCTATAATATATCATAAGCAAACAGAGCAGACGCGGATCAGATTGTCCCTACAGGTGCCATCTGATATGGGTTTACTCTTATTTGCAAAGACGTAGAAATGCGTATTTATAGAGTAAAGTAACCATTTACTCCATAACTACGCTTTTCTACGCCTTTGCAAATAGAGTAGATCCTGTAGGAGCTGTCTGATCAGGGTCTGCCGTTTGCTTCTGAAATAACATACATCTGATTCTACAGTTTCTGGCCTGATAGAAAAAAAACCTTGTTCATAAAAGTTCGGTTAAAGGGGATGTCCCTACATTTGACGCGTTTCATAAACACTTAAAATATACAAAACTCATTTGTTTATATGCTGAAAAGTAGTATATAGCAAAAAGCCCCATCCAATTACCGTTTATAATGACAAAACATCCATGTGTTTGATATCGTCGATCCCGGTTTTACTCCCCGATGTTTCAGCTTTATTCGGGTTGGGTTTTAGTTTCGTAACCGTTCGCCCTATTCGCGATTCTCCGACCACTTCGGAGAAAGCTATTACGTAAACAATGGAGGGATCGGGTGATCATCGGCAAAACGCGGAAGAATTTAACGGAGAAGGCCGATAATATTGTGTTGTAGAACAACAATTACCAGTATTGATGATATCGGTTTATTTGTATCGCAGGGGCATTTTTCGATATAAGTTCAAATTGCGAACTTTCATAATAATGATAGAGCATAACAAATACCAAGTTTTATGATATTATTGAAAATATGCGATCATTGTAGGGACTTCCTCTTTAATAGATATCCATGATGCTGGATGAAAGCAATGCACAAAGTTCCTGTAGGATCGTTCTGCTTAGCATTCATCCTGCATTAAGCTAGCACCTGCCTATATGACCCAGAATTAGACCTTTATAACCCTTTCCTCCATAGGCTATTATTAGATACAGCCTCTTTGAACGAATCTACCCAAAAGGAGCATTTACTAGAGAAAAGTAAAATTTTAGAACTTTGTAGTTTGAAACCATTGTGATAAATAGAGCATTTGCTCTTGTAGGAGAAAATGCTCTATCTATCACAATGGGTTTTAAGAAGTGGTTATTACAGAGACGTAGAAAGGCGTATTTATGGAGGAAAGGGTTAACCACGTTACTCCATAAATATGCCTTTCTACGCCTTTGTAAACAGAGTATACCCTGATTAGGGTCTGCTCCGTTTGCTTCTGGAATTTTATAGGTCTGATTTTACAGTTTCTGCTTTAGCAAACATTTTATGTGTTTATAAGCAATTTTAAAAAAATAATGTACATGTAATCAGACGAGTTTAACTGTACACGTGATTTACAGCTAGATGATTACCTGTTTCATGTAGAATTTTTATGCTCTATATGTAACTCTTTGCATGAGTACATGTTTCATGTAGAATGTTATGCTCTATATGTAACTCTTTGCATTATTACACGTTTGATGTAGAATTTTAATGCTCTTTAAATATGTAACTATTTGCATGATTACTTGTAGAATTGTATGCTCTATATGCAACTCTTTGCATGATTACATGTTTGATGTATAATTTTATGCTCTATATGTAACTATTTGCATGATTACTTGTACAATTGTATGCTCTATATGTAACTCTTTGCATGATTACATGTAGAATTTTATGCTCTATATGCAACTATTTGCATGCATTATGTTTTATGTAGAATGTTATGCTTTATATGCAATTCTTTGCATGATTACATGTTTTATGTAGAACTTTATGCTCTATATGTAACTCATTGCATGATTACATGTTTTATATAGAATTTTATGCTCTATATGCAACTCTTCGCATGATTACATGTTTTATGTAGAATGTTATGCTCTATATGCAACTCTTTGCATAATTACATGTTTTATGTAGAATTTTATGCTCTATATGTAACTCTTTGTAAGATTTGTAAGATTACATTTTTTATGTAGAATTTTATGCTCTATATGTAACTCTTTGCATGATTACATGTTTTATGTAGAATTTTATGCTCTATATGTAACTCTTTGTATGATTACATATTTTATGTAGAATTTTATGCTCTATATGTAACTCTTTGCATGATTACATGTTTTATGTAGAATTTTATGCTCTATATGTAACTCTTTGTATGATTACATATTTTATGTAGAATTTTATGCTCTATATGTAACTCTTTGCACGATTACATGTTTTATGTAGAATTTTTATGCTCTATATGTAACTCTTTGTATGATTACATATTTTATGTAGAATTTTATGCTCTATATGTAACTCTTTGCATGATTACATGTTTTATGTATAATTTTATGCTCTATACGTAACTATTTGCATGATTACATGTTTTATGTAGAATTTTATGCTCTATATGTAACTCTTTGTATGATTACATATTTTATGTAGAATTTTATGCTCTATATGTAACTCTTTGCATGCTGTCTGTAATGTTGTGGGAACTTGTGCAAACAGTCTCCAGCTCGACGAGGCATTGAGTTACTTGACCAACTCATAAGGTATCCAAACATTTTTTTATACCATAATGTAGTGTGCAGAGTTAATATTGAAAAAAAATTATATTTATTTGTACAAGCTGTGATAAAAGGACCATATATAATTTTAAATTTACATGTTCTTATGTTGGTCAGTTGGGAGTGTAACTCCAATCTATAACCAGGTTTTCAAATGGAAAACAGCAATTATTTGATCAGTGAATATGCCATCAAAGGTTTATGTTTTAATAATGTATGCTAAGAATTCGGACAGACTAACTTAAACAAATAGTACAGATGGATGGAGCAGTTTGATCAAGGTCTTAAAGATTTGATACTATGTCTGTCTACTTTAACCCATTTCTGCATATTGATACCTCTGTAAAAGACACTTTGTGTAACCATTGTGATAAATAGAGTATTTGCTCCATAGGAGCAAACGCTCTATTCATTACAATGTTTTAAAACTACACAATTCTAAGAAATGTCAATTTCTCTAGTAAACACTCCTCTGCGGTAGATTTATTCCAAGAGGTTGGATCTAAAACTAGCCTATGAGGGAATTGGTTAAGTTTTCAGCTTACAAACTTGAAAACAAAGATTAGATGTCCAAACACTAATCAACTCTTTGCAAGCCAGCAGTAAATATGTGACTACCTATGCAAACAGTTTGGATGCAGATTAGATAGGGTCCAAATTATTCAACATTGTATTGTTGAAGAGAAATTAAAGACAAAAATGAATTCTCTTCGTGTGCAAAGACTTGTTCCAGGATTGATTGAGATCTCTCAGATGAAAATCTATGCAACATTTGAAAACCTGTTGGGGTTTTTTTTCTGGAAAATTACTGTTATGTTTGCAACTGTTAAGCACAAATATGACTACTGTTTTAAGTGTGACATT
This sequence comes from Azorinus chamasolen, assembly GCA_963576725.1. Classification (NCBI taxonomy): domain Eukaryota; kingdom Metazoa; phylum Mollusca; class Bivalvia; order Cardiida; family Solecurtidae; genus Azorinus; species Azorinus chamasolen. Next base: position 45,907,264 of record OY755246.1, on the reverse strand, counting down.
ATTTGTTTGTAACGTGTCTATATGATAATATCAGGTATCCAATAAATGTACATGTTGCAATATGAAATTGAATAAATTGTATTAACACTTTTCCTGTTCTATGTTTATTCCAAATTTCAATACCTACTGAATATTCATGGACAAAATAGTTACAATGAAATATGGAAGGGGTAACATTGCAGCCATTTCAAAACTAAAGAAACAGATTTATCAAATTCCATTAGCAAACAGAGCAGACAATGATCAGATGTTTCCTATAGGAACCGTCTGATCTGGGTCTACTCTGTTTGCAAATGTGTGAAAATGCATTTATATGAGGGAAAGTGTTAAACAAATCTAGAGGTTTGTTTTTGACACAAAAACAGATGTCTCCCTCATTTATCCTCTTTTCTATATACAAGTCTAATGTCTGTAACTCCAAACTTATCAAGGGGAGACAAAAACCCAGGTACACAACAACTCATGCTGGTCAACACTCCTGTGAAGTTTGGCGACTCTAGTCATAGCGGTGTCAGAGATACGCGAAACACAAAGTTTATCAAAATTCAAGTCATCAGGGGTAATTACTGCAAAGTTATCAGGGGTAGACAATTTAAAAAACTCAGGTGCACAACTACTCATGGTGGTAAACATTCCTGTGAAGTTTGATGACTCTAGTCTAATCAGTTTCAGAGATATGTGCGACACAAAGTTTCTCTAATTTTAAGTTATATCAGGGGAAATAACTCAACAATTATCAGGGAAGACAATTTAAACAAGAGGGCCATTGGCCCTATATCGCTCACCTGAGTTACAGTAATACATGTATATTGACATGTTAATTTTTCAGTGGAAAACAATCTAGCAGATGAAATAAGCTTAGTGCACTGCTTTCACCCTTTCACTGCTGAATAAACTTGAACTGGATTCAGAACTAATACCAAGTGAATGGTTGACCAAGATCTAAACTGTTTACAACTTGTGCCATTTTTGCCTTAGCTCAAAATGCCTAAAACTGGTCTTTGAGAAATTCAAATGACTTTTATAAAGCTATGCAATTAATGCAATTATACCATGACCCAGGTATATAGGCAAATAAAGTGCTAGGCAGTACATAATGCCAGTTTTTGTGTGAAATGACCAATAAGAATATCTTTAAAAATCGTTTAACCCTTTCACTCATATAAAGCTGTTTTCATGCATTAGCAAACAGAGTAGACTCAGATCAGACGACTCCTACGGAAGCTGTCTGATCTGGGTCTTCTCTGTTTCTTTTGACACAATATAGATCGGATTCTACAGTTTTTGTCAAAGCAAAAACTTCTCTTCAGAGAAATAATGTGTTTTACACATTAAAAATAAGAGTAGACTAGATCAGAAGGCTGCTATAGAAGCTGTCTGATCAGGGTCTGCTCTGTTTACATTTGACAAGATATAGATTTGATTTTACAGTTTTTTTCAAAGCTAAAACTTCTATTTATGGCAATAACAATTTTTTAAGCATTAGCAAACAAGAGTAGTCCCAGATCAATTTTTGTCAAAGCAAATAGGTTAAGGGTTAATAGGTGTTTAGAAATAATTCTAGATCTAGGTGTGAATATCTCATGATAATTCAATTAAACGGGTCATTAGTATTTTTAACAATTGAAATTGAGAAGAGTTACGTCTATTGTTATAATTAAGTTATATTTACTCAGTTATTTCATTAATATCATACAAAATTCAGACATTTTAGGACTTTTTAATGTGTTGTCATCAAATTTTATATAAAAATGTTATATTTAAGATGCTTTTTTGGGCAGCAGTAGTAATTTTAACACCTATCATTGTTAGGGGGGCAAATGCATTATCATGTTTTCTTAAGAATTACCATGACTTATATCAGTTGGGCCATTGCATAATCATGTTTTCACAGTTTTCTTAAACATTACCATGACTTACATCAGTTGGGTTTGGACCCAGATCAAAAGTCTAGATGGTGATCATTTTCCTTGATTGGCTGAATTGTTACTTTCCAATATCTCTCACATCTAATTTGAGAGACATTGGAAGACACCATGTAACATCTAGCTATCACTAACACTACACACTGGGGTTAATAGGTCAAAATGCCTTTAATGTTTCGTCTGCAACAAAAAGTTATTGTCATCTGCTTCAATTCTTAAATTAAACTTACTTTCTTTTTATTGCAAAAATATGGTTAAGATGACAAACAGTTTGGATCCTGATGAGACGCTGCAGTATGCGGCCTCTCATCTGGATCCAAACTGTTTGCATAGGTAATCACAGTTTCACCACTAGCATGCAAAGAGTTAAGAGTCATGCATTGACCTGGAGAGATTTTACTGCCGAGCGCTGTAACCTTTGAACTGAAGGATCTGGAGTTGTTCATTTAACCCTTAATTTCCCTCATATAAACTTGTTTTCATGCATCTGCAAACAGAGTAGACCCAGATAAGGTGGCTCCTGTAGGATCAGTGTCTGTTATTTGCTAATGGAATTTGACAGATCTGTTTCTATGCCTTCTAAAACAGCTACACTGATTCACCTTCAACATTTTATCATAAATAGATATAAATAGAATGACACTGGAACTCCAATGCAGTTATCTCCCTTTGTCCCTTATGGCTATGCTGATGGGACAAGGGAAATAACTGTGAGGAAATTACCTTTTAAGTGTTACAGATTCAGATGTTAAGTAGCATAAAACCCCAGGGTGAGACCATTTTTGGCCCAGGGGTCATTATTTGAACACACCTGATAGTGGTATATTAGGTGATGCTTCATACCAAATATCTTAGCTCTAGATTATGTGGTTTCAGACAAAAAGATTTTTAAAGGTTTCCCTATATAAGTCTATGTAAAAACTACAAGCCCAAGGGCAGGGCCATTTTTGGCCCGGGGGTCATCATTTTAACAAACTTGGTAAAGGACCATTAGATGATGCTATATACCAAATATCAAAGCTCTAGAAATTGTGGTTTCAGAGAAGAAGATTTTTAAAGATTTAAAAAAAAAACCTGTAAAAGTAGTGGGGCGGGGCCATTTTTTGCCCGGGGGTCATGATTTTAACAAAACTGATAGAGGACACCCTAAGGTACATTTCTGTGAAATTTGGTTGAAATCCTCCCAGTGGTTTAGGAGAAGAAGTCATTTGAAATAAAAGTGAACGGACAGACGGACAGACTGACAGACGGACAGACGGACAGACGGACGACGGACGACAGGCGGTCACAATAGCTCACCTTGAGCCTTTGGCTCAGGTGAGCTAAAAAAACCGCAGGTGCACAACAACTCATGCTGGTCAATATTCCTATGAAGTTTGGTGACTCTAGCTCTAGCAGCTTCGGAGATACGTGAAACACAGTTTGTGTAAATTTAAGTCATTAGGGGCAATAACTCCAAAGTTACCAGAGGGAGACAATTCAAAAACCCTAGGTGCAGAACAACTCACGCTGGTGAACATTCCTGTGAAGTTTGGTGACTGTAGCCCTACTGGTGAGATATACACGACACAAAGTTTCTCTAATTTTAAGATACCATACTAGGGGCAATAACTCAAAAATTATCAGGGGGAGAAATTCAAAAACCCATGGTGCACAACAACTTATGCTGGGCAGCATATCTGAAGTTTGGTGACTCTAGCTTTAGCAGTTTCAGAGATACCGTGACATAAAGTAAAGTTGTCATCAGGGGCAATAACTCTGGGAGAAACAATTAAAAAATACCAGGTGCACAAAAGCTCATGCTGGTCAACATCCCTGTGAAGTTTGGTGAGTCTAGCCCTGCTGGTTTTAGAAATACATGCCACACAAAGTTTCTCTATTATAAGTTATTATATCAGGGGCAATAACTCAACAATTATCTAAGGGGGGAGGGGGATTCAAAAACCCCAGGTGCACAACTCATGCTGGTGAACATTCCTGCAAAGTTTGGTGACTCTAGCCCTAAAAGTTTCAGAGAAACCACTACACAAGTTTGTGACAGACAGACAGACAACTCTGGCAAAAACAGTATGTCTTCCCATAAATGGGGATACATAATGATCACATACCGGTAATTAATCAACAAAGATTCAGACACGGCGTACCTTCTAGAGGAACATTTATCAATGTATCCATAGTACTTAGCCCTCTACTCTAGGACTATTGATGTAAGAAATAATCACTTAATAAATATAATCTGTACTCGGATCTGTATTATTTCATAGACAGGTACAAGATGCATGACCATTTCATAAATACTACTGATAAACATCTTCAAATATAGTTAGACATCATACTTTGACATGAGGATTTTGTTTTACTATCAAAGTATGATGTCTAAACTTATTTGAAGATTTTGATCAGTAGCATTTTAATTAATGAAATGGTCACACACTGGAACCTGTGATCTGATCTGGATCTACATTGTACTTGACCCTCTACTCCATAACTATTCATGTAAGCAATAATCACTTCATAAATATTTATTAGCCGACATGAACACATGGATTTTCATCCATGGCAGAAACTGTAGATTCAGATCTGTATGATGTCAAAGGCAAATAAAGCAGACTCTGATCAGATGACTCCTACAGAAGCCGTCTCATCTGAGTCTTCTCTGTTTGCAAAGGTGTCTATATTAAGTAAAAGGTTTAAATTACATCTGCGTGTAGCTAACTTTAATTGCAATGCATGGCAATGGTTAAGGTATAAACAACAAAACAAATTGCAGTGTTTCATGATTTTTACTTCTAAATTTGTTCATCTATGAAAGAATGCAGAAATTGTGTAACCTGTATACTGGATGAAACATCAATATATTACCCCACCCACCCTGTTTGTATCGAGCTTCTGTCTAGTAAGTACTTCTCCTTGTGCAAGTGGCCATGTGACCCGCAATTATATAAAACATATCAAAAATAGAATATATCATTCACTGTCAAGGACATAACCTCTTTGTTTTGAATACATATTATCTACAACCAATCAAATCAGTCCCCAAATCACATGACTGTCATGTGGCAAGGCAACCAATTTGATTCCATTATATTTTTTCTAATTCCATGGTCACATGTACATAATTTAATGAAAACAATGAGGATGGGACATAAATATTTGAAAATTAACCCATTTTCTGCCTTTACATGTACTACAATGGACTGATCTTGTTGTTTTCTGAAGACCAATCCACTGTTCTCTGTAGGTGACAACAGGCAAGCTACAGATCCTGATGACGTGACCACTAGAGTCAGTCTACTCATCAGGAGTCAACATTTGCCTGTACAGTAAAAACTCGATACTACGAAATTTTAGTAATGAAGAATTTATGTCTTTGTAGGCAGGTGGCTACTTAATGCAGGGTGAAAGTCATGCAGAAAGCTCCTAGGAGCTTTCTGCATGACTTTCACCCTGCATTAAGCTGCCACCTGTGCTAAATATCAATAATGGTATGTATTTAAGTGTTCGTAGTATCGAGTTTTCACTGTACTATTTTTTGTCACATTTCAGCATTAATGGGTTGATAATATAACTTCATTTTGGCTCACAGCTAAAAATATTGATGCAATGAGTTAACTTACGAAAAATTGAGATGTTTTTCACAAAATACTTTTGTGTCTTATGAAAGTGCATGCGTCAAAATTCTTACAATTCAGTACAAGTTAACCCTTTTCCCCATGAATACGCTTTTCTACGTTTTTGTAAATAGAGTAGACCAGGATTAGATGGCTCCTGTAGGAGCCGTCTGATTCAGGTTTGCTGTTATTACAGATCTGAATTTACTGTAATGACAAAATAAATCCATTATAAATATCAGTTAATTAATATTCATGATGTCATCATTTCTGACATGAATATTCATGGAGTAAAGGCTTAGGTACATATGAAACACGAGTACTGTATTTATACGTAGCTATTGCACATTTCAAAGATCATAAAAGTTCATTCGTTATGAAACTACTGATGACTATCCACTGTGTTAAACTTGTGAAAAATGAGAAAAAAATACAACTTGTTCTTCGATAAAAATAGCAGTATAATTATCAAACAACAGTAATGAATGAATGAACAAACAGTACACCCAATATAAATATCAAATGTTTCAAGAGAAAAAAAAACATTTAGAAATTGATTGTGTGGGTAACGAAACGCAGAATACAAAATCAACAGTACAGACGAAAAAAATTGATTTAATGTAAAATGTTGAACATTTCTACAAGTGTATATTTATAATATCTATGTACATATCTTAAATACAAAAAAATAAATGATTAATGGTACACGCCATGTCTCACAAGAATATCTAATCCCATGATAGCCTTGCGTGTAACAATAACAGCTAAAGGGGCCTTGACCTTTGACCTTGTCAAAAGTTACAATGAATTTACAGTTGAAACAGAATAAATCACGCTACCAATACATTCTTAAGACAAACATTTAAAGCTCAGGACAAAACTATTGTAGAACCTCTCTCGAACAGACTAATTCAACCCTTTACTACATAAATACGCCTTTATAAGCAGTGTACACCAAGACGAGACGGCTCCTATAGGAGTCATCTGATCTGGATCTGCTCTGTTTGCTTAAGATAATATAGACATGCTCTTAGTTTCTACCATTGCCAAATGCCAAAAATTCGGTGCTCATATGCCATTATAAATATTGATCTAACTAATATTCATAATGTAATTATTTCTGATATGAATATTCATGGCATAAAGGTTTAAATGAAACAGCATGGATCTCTTTAACCCTTTATCTGATGAATATTCATACAAGAAATGACATCATAAATATTTATAAACGGATTTTAATGGCATATGAATGCCGGAAGTTTTGGCCATGGCAGAGACTGTAGTCAGAATTATTTATAATTCTATATGCAATAGAGCATACCCTGATCAGGTAGCTCCTACAGGCGTCATCAGATCTTGGTCTGCTCTGTTTGCAAAGGCATAAAAAAGAATCTTTAAATTGTTTGGATTCAGATTAAGTATTCTAAATAAGCGTTTGCTGAAAAAAAAAAATTTTCTGCTTTAACCCTCAAACCCGAAAGTCAAACAGAAATCATAAGAAAGATAAAAAATTTTTTTTTTTTAATGCAATTAACCCTTCGCTTGCTGAATTTTAAAATACATTTCTCCTTCTTTACCCATGCCCTGTTGTATAATTACATATATCTTCACTGTGTACAAGTATTTCGCTGTGCAATCACTGCTGTGGACTGCACTGGTTGCACAATCAACTTGTAAATAGTGCAGACCCTGATGAGACAGCTCCAGCAGGAGCTGTCTCATCTGGGTCTTCACTATTTACAGGTAGGTATATTGACGTGAATAGCAAGCGAAGGGTTAAGAAACAATTTTGACCTGTGAGATTTAGTGTTATTCAGAGTCTAAAGAGGATCAATGTATTTGGAAATGGTGACAAGAATGTTCCCAAAAGCAAAAATCACCAATACAAACAGTTTTTAACTTAACCCTTTACTCCATAAATACGCCTTTCTACGCTTTTGCAAACAGAGCAGATTGATTGATCAGGGTCTGCTCTGTTTGCTTATGTAATAATATAGATATGACTACAATTTCTGTCATGGCCAAATCCCTTCTTTTCATATGCCATTATAAAAATTAATCTAATTAATATTCATGACATTATTTCTAACATAAATATTCATGGAGTAAAGAGGATAGTTACTACAAGTTGCTCTTCCTTCAGTAAATCAAGGTTAACATTTACCTACTTTAAATGTTTAACCCTTTCCTTCATATAAATGCCTTTTTACGCATGTGCAAACAGAGAAGACCCAGATCAGATGGCTCTTATAGCCATCTGATCAGGGTCTGTTCTGTGTGCTTATGGAATAATATAGATCTGATTCTACAGTTCTACCAAGGTCAAGGATTCCTGTGTTCATGTTCCATTATAAATATTCGGCTAATAAATATTTTTGATACCATTATTTCTTACTCTTCTTCTCTAAATATTAAACAGGGAAAATGTTTTCTTGCATTTGCAAACAGAGTAGAATCAGATCAGACAACTCCTAAAGGAGCCATCTGATCAGGGTCTACTCTGTTTGCTAATGGAATTTGATAGATCTGTTTCTTTACTTTCTAAAAAGGTCATAATGTTCCACCTTCCATAAGTCATAACAATTTTGTCCATGAATATTCAGCAGGTATTGAAATATGGCATACACAGAGAACAGGGAAAGGGTTAAGAAACTACTGCTTGGATATCATACAGCATAGAGATGAGACGCCAAGTTACTTGGTGTTTCAACTTGATCCAAGCCTTTGGAAAATGACATTCAGGTCATATTATGTATACGAATAAAGTTTAATGACGAGATGCAGCCGAGTAATAATGACGCAACACTGGTTATAAATTACTTAACTTCGAAAAACTGGAGGTAACTTTAACGAAAATCTAACAAACAGGAAAAACAAGGATATCCTTTACCCCCTTACTCCATGAATATTCATGTTAGAAATTACGACATCATGAATATTTATTCGCTGAAGTTTTATCATGTAAACTTTTCAATATTTTTTTTTTTGCTTTAACAAAAACTGTACAATTATATCTTTATTATGTCAAAAGCAAACAGAGCAGATCCTGATCAGACAGCTCCTGTAGGAGCATCTGATCTGGGCTCTGTTTGAAAATATGCGAAAAGGTGTTTATATGAGGGAAAGGGTTAAGTTTGAGTTAAAAAAGACCAATCCTTAGGGCATTTGTGGATATACGACTCATTATAGAGAATAAGGTTTGCTTTCCTGTTTATTGTAGTTAGCTCCCTTTAGTGTTTAAAACTCACAACCAGTGCAATGTCTGTGCAACTTTACATCCAAGTCACTTTTTAAATTTTAAAAAGCTAAAAAATTGAAAATAAAATTACCAAAACTATGTCAACATTCCACTGACCAAATGTTAATTTATCAACTTGTACTTAGGTCCTTCTATAAAGATATTTAACTCTCTCCTGCCAAGTTTGTTAGCCTGCAAAGTTTGTCTTGTGCATTTATTTTGAATTTTCTTCTTATTCGTTTTTAAAAACATAATCATAGCATCTAACTCTCTGGATTCTGATGTGATACTCAGCGTCTCATCTAGATTAAAACAAATCTGTATTGGTAATCACTGATTTGCCAAATAGCATCATAAGTGTTAACCCATTCACTCATAAGCTATTTTTAGATACAACCTCTTTGAATAAATCTACTTTTAGAATTTTGTATTTTGAAACCATTGTGATAAATAGAGCATTTGCTCCTACAGGAGCAAATGCTCTATTTATCACAATGGTTTCACAAAGTGACTTTTACAGAGTCGTCAAAAGTTGTCAATTATAAGGGAATGGGTTAAAACCACATAGAATTTCCTAAGGCAGGTGTAGCTACTTAACTCTTTACTCCATTGATATTCATGTAAGAAATGATGATGTCATGAATAACAATTAGATTAATTTTTATAGTGGCATACAAACATTGGAAATTTTGGCTACGGCAGAAACTGTAGTCAAGTATCTGTATTGTTTCATAAGCAAACAGAGCAGACTCTGATTAGACGGCTCCTATACAGGAGCCTGGAAAGGTCCATCAAAGCCCTACCCACAAATCAGTTTCCTTCACTTTTAAATTAATCTGAGTAATATTCATGTCATCATTTTTTTTTATGAATATTCATAAAGTAAAGGGTGAACTCTTTACTTTATGGATATACATGCATGTAAATAATGACACCAGGTATATTATTTGGATTATTTTTATAATTGCTCATGTACACAGGAATGAAATATTGGCAATGACACAGTAGAATAAGATCTATAGTAAATTAGTACAGTAAAACCTCTCTATAACGGCCACTAAATGACATCAAGTATTTTGTGTTGAAGGCAGGTGGCTGCTTAAAGCAGGGTGAAAGTAAAACAGAACGCTCCTAAAGGAGCGTTCTGTTTTACTTTCACCTTGCTTTAAGCAGCCACCTGTCCTAAATACCAACTAATTAACACAATATATTGCCTGTTATAGACAGGTTTTACTGTAATCCATGAGCAAATACAGCACACCCAATTCCTAAAGGAGCCATCTGATCTGTGTCTACTCTGTTTGCAAAGGTGCCTCATGTCAACTCTATGAGGAACAGTATGTAATATTCACAAGCATTTGTCAAAACAAGATGACCTTGGTACTGCATGTAGAATCTAACATTTCTCAGGGAAAGACAAACTCACAGGCCAAAATGTCGTCTGAGAGAAAATGGGACAAATAAAAGCCGACCTACATAATATATTTAATATGCATCTTGCCTGCATCAGTACTGTATCTCTTATTAAGAAATTAGTAAAATATATGGATCCAGATCAAATGCAACTGTTTTTTGGCAACAAATTTGGATCCAAGCTTTCAGATTTTCAGTTCTTAGTTTTGAAAACAAAAAACCCCCACCCAAATCCTACAACAAAATGATGAGATATAAAGCAGACAAACAATCTGAGCAGATGGCATTCTTAACAAGTTGGAGAACAACTTAGTCGTAGACTTCCAGCCTTTATCCATTTTGCTGTGACAGTTTTACAGTGGATGAAAACAGAAAAAGTCTTCACCTGTCTGCAAGTTTAGACCCTCTCTAGGTAAACCATTCACCCTTTTGTTTGTATAAATGCACCTTTTCACGCATTTGCAACAAGAATAGACCCAGATCAGACGGCTCCTATAGGAGCCATCTGATCAGGGTCTGCTCTGTATGCTTTTGACATGATATAGATTTGATTCTACCGTTTTTGTCAAGACAAAACATTCCTATGAAAAGTTGACACATAAAAATTCAGCTAATAAAATATTCATGATGTCATTATTTCTTACATAAATATTCAACAGAGAAAGGGTCAACTCCGTAAAGAAAACTTTGAAATCTTTGCAAACAGAGTAGACCCTGATCAGATAGCTCCCATCTGATTGCATTATGCTCTGCTAGTTTATGGAATTTCTACAGTTTCTGTTCCTTTGATCATTATCTTTATAAAACATTGGGTAAAACATATTCATGATGCCATTAACCCTTTACTCCATGAATATTTATATAGGAAAAAAGAACCACCAGGAATATTTTTTTTATAATTGCACAGTCATGAACACAGAAAAGTTTGTCCATGCAAGAAACTGTAAAATCATACCTATACAATTTCATAAGCAAACAGAGCAGACCCTGATCAGACGGCTCCTATGGAGCCATCTGATCTGGGTCTACTATGTTTCAACTTTGCAAGGGCGGTAAAAGGTGTATTTATGGAGTAAATGGTTAAATAAAATAGATGAATTTAAGATTACACAGAGCAACAGATAATTGCATACTAAAGTTCTAAAATTGTCATTTCTCCACCAAACCCTATGTTGTGACCACTCTTTAGAATCATCTCTTCGAGACAATTCTAAAGACAGGTCACAACATAGGGTTTGATGGAGAAATAAAGAAGTTAATCTTGAAAATGTTTTAACTCTTCTCTTGCTGAATTTTAAAATACATGTCTCCTTCTTTACCCATGCCCTGTTGTATAATTACATATATCTTCACTGTGTACAAGTATTTCGCTGTGCAATCACTGCTGTGGAGTGCACTGGTTGCACAATCAACTTGTAAATAATGCAGACCCTGATGAGACAGCTCCTGCAGGAGCTGTCTCATCTGGGTCTTCACTATTTACAGGTAGGTATATTGACGCGAATAGCAAGCGAACGGTTAATTTACGCATCTTATCTGGACCTCTGATAACATCTGTAGCAAACAATTTGGACCATGATGGGAGACTGGGTAGATCAGCTTTTTGTCAGGATTCAAACTAAGACTTAAGTGGTTTTTTTTTTCCACCTTTTCCCTGTTCAAACTTCATGTAAGAAATAATGGCATCATGAATATTTATTAGCTCAATTTTATAATGTAAACTTTTCAAGAATTTTTTTTGCTTTGATAAAACCTGTAGAATCAGATATATATCATGTCAAAAGCAAACAAGCAGACTCTGATAAGACAGCTCCTATAGGAGCCATCTGATCTGGGTCTACTCTGTTTGCCAATACGTGAAAAGGCAACTACTATCAAGGAAAGTGTTAATACGAAACAGGAGAAAAATGTTTTTTTAACCCTTTCCTCCATGAATATTAATGCAACAATCATAACTTCATAAACATCGGTAAGCTGAATTGTAGCTATGCTACATTTACCCTTTCCTTCAGATAAGTGTGTTTTCACGCACCTACAAACATAGTAGACCCAGATCAGACGGCTCCTATAGGAGTTGTCTGATCACCTTCTGCTCCGTTTGCTAATGGAATTTGTTAAATCTATTTCTATACTTCTAAAATGGCTACAATATTCCACCTTCCATATTTCATTATAAATATTTTATCCATGAATATTCAGTAGGTATTGAAATTTGTAATAAACATAGAACAGGGAAAGGGTTAAAATGAGAGCTTTTGGCAATGGAAGAAACTGCTGGAGTTCTATAGAATTACTTAAGTAAACAGAACACTCTAATCAGTCGTCTCCTACAAGAGCTGTCTGATCTCACTTGGTCTATTTCTTTGGCAAAGTCGTTAAAAGGTGCATCTATTGATTAAATGGTTAACCCATTCCTCATATAAACACCTTTTCACGCCATTGCAAACAGCAGATCCAGAGCAGATTGCTCCTGTAGGAGCCATCTGATCAGGGTCTGTTCAGTTGACTTATGAAATATAATAGACCTGGGTCCATGCTTATAAAACTTTTAGTTGAGTGACTTCGTTCTCATGTTTTTGATTGGTCAGATTTGAGCCAAAGGCTCAAATCTGACCAATCAAAAGCTTGAGAACTCAAATCTGACCAATCAAAAGCTTGAGACCCTGACTCTACAGTTTCTAACAATACCAAAACATTCTATGTACATATGCCATTATCAAAATTCAGCTAATAAATATTCATGATGATGCTATTTATTACATGATTATCCAACAGGGAAAGGGTAAAGGCATACTAATTTTTAAGTATTCAAAGAATTAAGTCTGAACCAAATTCAACTAGAGTCTGTTCTCAACGCACATGACGACACACAACATCCGGCAAAATCATTAGACATAATACATCCTCAGCACTTTGCACATAAAAAAAACCATGAAATCTTTGGAGGCATATAAAAATAGTACAGACAAACATGTAAAGTACTGTACGACTCATCCTACAAACATATATAAGACATTTCCACAGAGCTGTAGATAAAAGAATATTTAGGAAATCTAGATAAAATATTTCTGTACTTCTCCACCAAACCCTATTTAGCTGGTTCTCATTAGAATTGCCTCTCTGAGGCAATTCTAATGAGTACGATCCAGATAGGGTTTGGTGGAGAACTAGCAGGCTCAGATAGATCAGTACTCCTCTTATCTACAGTTCTGATCAAGTTTCTCATTAAAAAATGCCTGAAACACGATTGGCGTACATGTCAAATTCATCAGGGACATAACAGATTAAAGCCATATTGTCTTAAGTTCATGTACATTAATTCCGTACGCCAGTTTTAGTAAGTCACACTTTTTCGGGGTTTCTTCTGTATCTTGCTGACTGGCAAACCAGTGTCAGTTCAGCTTGTTAAATGTCATAACTTTAACAACAAAAAGACTTTTTTTTACCACCTACAGCCACTCTTCTGCTTTGCATCTTTCCAGATCCGAACCAAGCACTGACTTGTACATATCACAATTATTTGCCACTTGTAAAATCTCACAAGTCCTATAATCACAAGTGTTATCTCCCTTTTTACCCTAGTCAGAAATATATCCACCTCTACACTCATAAAATCCTTTGAGTAAAATCACCTTAACTCACATCTTTGTGTCATAAGAAATAAATAAACCTAGTTTTCTCTTCTTCTCACAACTCAAACACTTTGTCACCACAACACTGGAGCTATTTGCAGTCTCGTTGCGACTCTATGTAATGCTTATATCACGACCCTTCAACCACTATGTAACGTTCTCTTTGGTCCAGGACGATGCTCTTACAGCCTTCAGTCAAACACCACAAGGTTTCCATTTTATTAATATCATCTTTTCACTGTTTACAAGTGTCCTTGTCCTATCTCCTCCAAGCTAAATGCCCATCTGTCTATGCCTCAAGCTTACACAAACACAGTCAAGGGTGCTTAACCATCCAAAGATGCTAAACTGTCCCTTGCTCTAAGAAAATTGACCAATATCTTTCATGCCTTGCTTTATTAAATCACATAGGATGAGGCATGTTAGGCATCATTCCTGCCCCCATTCCTGGACCCATAGGCCCCCCATACCCAGGATTCCCCATCATTGTTTCCATTGGAGACATCTGACGAGGCCTACTTTGAGAATACAGTTGCTGCTGAAATTGCTGATACTGGGCATTAGAGTAACCTGGGGCACCTGGGCTAACAGGACCAGGCCCAATACCAGGGGCTGACATTCTCATGCCAGGACTAGGCTGTCTGGAATATGGACCTGACCTTGACATGCTTCCCATCCCTGGTCCCTGCATTCGTGAACCCTGCATGGACATACTACCATGCCCCGAAGGCATTTGACCACTGTAAGGGGGACTATTATAGGGCATGCTTGGACCCATACCCCCACCCTGAGGACCACCACTCATAGGACCCATGGGATCACTCATAATACTATTGGACATGTTGCTCATAGAGGTCATAGGGTTACCACTCATGGATGAAAGGGCAGACATAGGGTTCCCTCCCATACTGTTCATGTTAGGATTCAAGGGGTCTGGACTACCCATACCACTTATGGCACTAAAATTACTCCCACTCATGGATATATCTGGACTACCCCGCCTCATCATCATGGATTGTTGAACTGCTGGGCCAATAGGTCCTGTGAAAGGACTACCCCTTGACCCTGGACGCATTGAGGTCATAGGTCCCCCTGGCCCTGATCCTGGTCCCATACTCATCATAGAACCAGCCCCCGGGCCCATTCTAGGGTCATTCATAGGACCCATCCCTCCAGGCCCCATTCTAGGATCTGGACTCATAACCATTTCAGGTCCCATTCTACTATCATGCCTACTAGTTGGAAGCATACGGGGATCACTTGTAGGTCCCATGGGTCCCATTCTTGGATCCCCACCCATTGGGGATGGTCCCATCCTTGGATCCATTCTAGGATCAGACCCCATGGGCATTGATTGACCACCAAACCTTGGATCCTGACCCATCCCCATTGATGGCCCCATCCGCGAGTCTTGTCCAGGACCTGAGCCTGGCCCCATGCTACCCGGCCCATATGGATTCCCTCCCCCTTGAAAATACTGCATTTTTGAAGTTGGCACTTTACCTCCCCCTTCCATCATGGGATTACTAAATTGATTCATGAACTCAAGATCAGGTTTGCCCACATTTTTACTCTCTGGAGGCATACTTGACTGGCTTGCAGGTAGATACTGTATAGTGTTTGGAGCTTTTTGTTGAATCTGTACATTGGCATTACCCATTGAGCTAGGGGGATAGCCTGGGGACCCAGGCCGACCAGACGTAGGCACTTGCTGATTCATCATAGAATTAATGGGATTCTGGGACTGAGCAAATGGAGACATTTTATGCATACCTGGAGGACCCAGATTGCTGTAACCTTGAGGCATACTAGATGGACATGTCAAGGGTATATTGTCTTTCATACCAGTTGGCATGTTCATGCTACTCGGAGTTAGCTTATTTGGCTGCATGCCCGAGCTGGGTGTCATGCTTCGGCTTTGTGTCATGTTCGTCGTTTGTGCCATGCTTCCAGTTTGTGTCATAGTCCCACCCCCTGGGACATTATTGGCACAACTCTGTTGCATATTCATTTGTGTCTGTTCCATATTCATTTGTGACACTTGCATAGTGGAGGAGCTTGTAGTGCCACTGGGGTAACTAGTCCCATTTCCATGATTCACACCTTGAATATTTACCTGCTGAATGGACAAGTTCGCATTCACATAAGTATTATTAACACTAGGGGTACTATGAGTTTGAGAGGAGCTAGATGCGGTTGAGTTGATTGGAGGATGCTGATTGGTGGGCTGCGGCGTGCTGCTCTGCTGTGATTGGCCAGGCTGAGAGTGCTGCGGCCCTTGTGGATTCTGATTGGCTTGCTGCTGCTGCTGCTGCTGCTGCTGACTTTGCATTTGAATACTATGAAATGGTCCACCCTGCATCATGTGCTGTTGCATTTGATTGGATAAGTTTTCAACTCCTAAAGCTAAGTTTGCCAAGCTGGCAGATGTGATATTTGACAGAGATGATTTTCCAGTAGGTGTGGTGGGTGAATTTGAGATACTACTATTCTGAGGTGGTGGTTGTTGCTGCTGTTGGGGGTCATAATGAGAAAGGCGCTTGTTGGCCCCCGACAAAGGGCTGGGACCTGGTCCTTGCCCAGAGCCCTGGGAAACTGTCACTGGCCCTGGGCTGGCCAAAGGCCCACTTGAAGTCTGACTTGAATTTGACATAGGTCCTTTATTTGATCCTGGCCCATGCATGGGCGAGTTCACTGCTTGATTTTGAGTAAAATGATTTGATTGGGACTCACTAGTATTTGTATCACGATATGCTGTGTTGATTTGTTTAGTAATGGTCAGTTCCTGCCCATCAAACTGATTTAAGTAACTAATGTGTTGAGGTGATGGGGTAGGCTGTAAGTTTTTACACAATTCCTCCATATCATCCCGTTTTCTTTTCGTAGATTGTGCATAGCTTGGCGGAGGTTTACTTGTAGAATTGTTCGATCCTGACACTGGTGGTATATCTGGCACAAATTGTTCTGGATTACCTGCCCTTTGTAAAGACACCTGAGAGTTTTTCATCCCATGAGGGGCCATATTACCCATAGGCCCCATCATATTAGGGTTCATTGGAGATCCTTGTTGCATCATGTCCAGTCCTCCTGGACCCATTCCAGGGCCCATAGGACCCATTGAATCCATCCCAGAGAATGAACCTTTCCTTTGATGGCCTTGAAACATCATAGGGTCATTTGGGTCTGCCACTGCAGAGGCCATAGAGGGAGAACCTAAAGGTCCATTCATGTTTGGTGAGGTAGGGGATGCCATGCCGACAGACCCGTGACGTTGTTTTTGAGCAATAGAACTGTAATAAGATGGCGGAGGCTGACCCTGCATTCCTCTTGATGGGTCCATACCAGGAACAGGACCAGGACCTGGACCTGGACCTGGACCCATCTGAGGTCCATTGGGGCCCATCTGGGCTCTTTGTCGTTTTTCCATTATGTATTCCTGTTGCAGTCTCATCCACTCTCGCTGTGCCGGTGACAAATTTTGCATATTTTGCGGATGTGGTCCCGGACCAAACTGTGACATCCCCTGTGACATCATAAACTGCTCTTGTGTCATCATATCCTGTCGAGATTCCATCATAGCATGAGGAGATGACATCATGTTCTGCTGGGAAACCATCATTGCTCTTTTGGACATCATATTTTGCTGATACATCCCCATCTCACCTGGCATCATTCCTTGTCCCCCTGGCCCCGGTCCAGGCCCTGGGCCTTGTCCTGGACCTCCAGGACCTTGCGGAAACCCATGCTGACCCCTTTGTTCTGGTGGTAAGAACATTTGTTGGATTTTTCTTAAACTAGCTAAGTTTTCTTCTCGTCGTTGTAATTGTTCTGGGGTCAAATTTTCATTGGGAACCTTGCTCTGCATCAAGTTCATGCTATTCATACCAGGGCCTCCCGGACCACCAAATTCAGGATCAAACATTCGTTCATCCATCCACTGAGAGAAATTAGGATTGTTCGGCCCCATCATGCGAGGGTCACCCTCACTCATATTGAGTCCTTGCTCTTGTAAATTTTGATTTTGCTGTTGCACCCACTGTGCCACACTGTTTGCAGAATTTGGTCCTGATCCGTAGCCCATTGGACCTGACATGGGACCACTTGGACCACCCATGCCCATGGGACCCATCGGATTGGTCATCATTCCCATCTTGTTGCGCATGTTGGGCATATTGCCATACATCCCAGCCATTCCCTGGCCTGCCCGACATTTCTGATGCTTCTGAAATTATTGAACGACACATATCAGACAAGAACTTATACATATAGCTGTAGATAAGAGTAATATTTAGGAATTCTAAGTAAGATATTTTTTTACATTTCTCTGCCAAATCGTATCTTGCTGCTACGTGGAAAGAAAATTATAATGAGTAGCAGCAAGATAAGGATTGGCTGAGAAATGAGAGAATTTCATAGACCCTGCATACTGCAGGCTTATAATATCATACTGGTCAAATAAGCTGGCATACTACTTCTTTTGCTGAAACAAATCTGAAAAGGAATAAAGTATTAAAACACATTAACCAACAAGCCAGGAAGCAATATTTGAACTATATGTTTAACTCATTTCCTCATACCGACACCTTTCGATGTCTCTGTAAGTCACTGATTGAAACCATTGTGATAAATAGAGCATTTGCTCCATAGGAACAAATTCTCTATGTATCACAATTGTTTCAAAACTACATAATTCTAAATCTGTCTCTAATTAATGCTCCTTTTCAGTAGGTTTATTCAGAGGTTGTGTCTAAAAATAGCCTATGAGGTAATGGGTTAAACAGCTATACTTACAGCTCTGTACCATGAACAGGTAAAAATCCAACCAGAATCTTTAACTCTTTACACCATAAATACACCTTTCTACACCTTTGCAAATAGAGTAGACCCAGATCAGATGGCTCCTATGGAGCCGTCTGATCAGGGTCTGCTCTGTTTGCTTATGATATGATTCTAGTTTCTACAATGGCCAACATTTCCTGCATCCATGTGCTATTATAACAATTAATGTAATTAATATTCATGATGTCACTGTTTCTTACATGGATACTCATGGAGTACAGGGTTAAAAGTAGTATACCGTTATCATTAGTTTTTATCATTAACACTTTACCTCATGAATATTCAAATAGGAAATAATTATATCAATATTCATTAAATATTTTTTAATAATTGCAAATGAACACTGAAACAGGAACAGAAGAATCAGATCTATATAATTCCATTAACCCATTCCCGCTTATTGAACCCTTTTGACGCTTTTGTAAAGTCACTTTGTGAAACCATTGTGATACATAGAGCATTTGCTCCACAGGAGCAAATGCTCTATTTATCACAATGGTTTCAAAACTGCAAAATTCTTAAAATTTCCTTTTCTCTAGTAAATGCTCCTTTTTGGTAGATTTAATGAAAGAGGTTGCATCTAAAAATAGCCTACGCGGGAATGGGTTAATAGCAAACAGAGCAGACCTTGATCAGACACCCACAGGAGCTGCCACTTCTAATAGTAAAATTGAGGGAGAAATTATTATTTTATTTTATTATTATTTGAAATGCAATCTTTAGAAATGACGGAGAAATTTTTCATTTATTATGTGATATTGATTCTTCAAAACTGAGGGAGGAATTGTTAATTTATTATGTGATATTGATTCTTTTAAACTGAGGGAAAAACTGTTAATTATGTGATACTGATTCTATCCCTTACTGGTACTACTGAATCGATTTCTCTCGACATTGCTGTGATTGAGGATGGAGTGATAATTTTTGCTTGTGTTTAGTATGGTTATTTAAGATGGGTGTGTGTTCTTTTGTTATATGTTCGATTTGCTGATTATTAACCCGTTCCCTGTTCCATGTTTATTCCGAATTTCAACACCCTCTGAATATTCAAGTTCAAAAAGTCCAATTGTGCAACCTTGACCTTGGATATATGTACCAAGACTGGACATGCTACAGATAAACACTGTGGTTAAATTTGAGAAGGATCTACAAAGCAGAACTTGAGTTAGAGATGTTACAGACGGATAGACAGACAGACAGCGCCATTCCATAATATGTCCCTTTTTTTTTTACTGGTGTATAACACCTGCAAGATCAGATATATATATACATGTAATTCTATAAGTAAACAGAGTAGATCCTGATTAGACAGCTCCCGTTGTAGCTATCTGATCTGGGTCTACTCTGTTTGCAAAGGTGTTAACCCTTTCCCTAACAAATGGGTTTTCACACATTTGCTAACAGAGTAGACCCAGATCTGACAGCTCCTGTATCTGATCAGGGTCTGCTCTGTTTGCTAGTTGAGTTTGAAAGATCTATTTCTTTACTTTCTAAAATGGCTACATGTTCCACCTCCCATATGTCATTACTCATTAGAACTATTTTGTCCATGAATATTCAGTAGGTACTGAAATGTGAAATAAATACAGAACATGAGGCAATGGGTTAAATATTGAAGAATTGTATCATATTTCCAGGGTGAATATAGAATATAAGTAAAATTTCCTATTGTATGCTCAGCAAACCCATTATACAGACCCATCATTATCAATCAATTGCAAGAAAATAGTAAATTATGAAGATATTATCATGGCTGCAGCTGCACGGGACAGGTCTGTAAGCATTCAACCTTTTCCACCGTCAGAACCAACTCGAGTCAACTCTTGCAAACAGTCTGGATCCAGATGAGACACGGAGGGACTCTGCGTCGTTCAGGATTCAGTTGTAAGAGTAAGATTGTGACAAAGAAATGTAAGAAACATCTATACTGGAAATTGATGCTGATGACAATTTTTTAGGCAGATGAGAATTGGTAAGAGTAATAAAAGGTTCACTTGAAGTAAGCAGTCTGTTGCCACTCAGACATACATGTACATACCAATAACCTAGTTTCAACATCAATACTTTACGCTTTGCATATAAATGCTTTACTTGATAATTCCATCTTTTTACGCTTAGCAAACAGAGTAGACAATTCCTGATCATTTTGACTTTTTTTAGTAGACTAATACCCAGTAATTCTGCATTTTTACGTCTTAACCCTTTCCTCCATAAATATGCCTTTCTATGCCTCTGTAAAAGTCACTTTATGAAACCATTGTGATAAATAGAGCATTTGCTCCTATAGGAGTAAATGCTCTATTTATCACAATGGTTTCAAACTACAAAATTCTAACATAATAGACCTATAATTGATAATTTCACCTTTTGTACAACTTAATTCTTTACTCCATAAATACTCCTTTCTACACCTGTGCAACCAGAGTAGACCCAAATCAAACAGCTCCTTTAAGAGCCGTCTGATCCGACCCTGCAGACCCTGATCAGACGGCCCCTACAGATGTCTATTCTGGGTCAACTGTTTGTAAAGGCGTATCTATGAAGTAAAGGGTTCACAGGAGTGTTAAAAAGAACTTGTATGGCACCCGATGGCATAAATATGATGAAAAAAGCATGACACACGTGATCTGTGTCACCTGGCTAAAGTAATTGACACAACAACTATTTTCAGGCTGATTGCCTATACAAACCATGTAAATCTAAATGGGACACCATGTAGCAGCTTGACTCTCTTGATTATATGTATGAAAAGACCTACAAGCACTAAACCCTTAGTCTGCTATAAAAAAATGATTTCTGCTTAAACTTCGATCAGTTGCAATTTAACTCTTTACTCCATCAATAAGCCTTCCTATGCACCCAGATCAGACGGCTCCTGTAGGAGCTGTCTGATCAGGGTCTGCTCGGTTTGCTTATGAAATAATATAAATATGATTCTACAGTTTCTGCAACGGTCAAAAATTTAAGTGTCATTATAGAAATTAAATAAATTAATATTCATGCTGTCATTATTTTTTACATGAATATTCATGGAGTAAAAGGTTACACTTCCAAGCTGGACTGAGTGTCATGCAGATCCTGATGAGACAGAGATATGCTTGGCGTCTCATCTGAATCCACATCGTTTGCAAATGCCAGTCAGGGTCCCTTCTTATAAAGCTTTTTAGTTGAGTCTGAGATCCTTCTCAAGCTTTTGATTGGTCAGATTTGAGCCTCTGGCTCAAATCTGACCAATCAAAACCTTGAGAACAAACTCAGACTCAACTAAAAGTTTTATAAGCATGGACCCTGGTCATTATTAGCAGGCAAAAAGACAGCTTTTTTTCTTCAGTTACCTGAACTTAGTGTAGAGTAGGTCAAAGAACTTAGTATGTACTCCTCAGTCATTTCTTACAAATCGGATCTTTTGAAGAAACCAGACCAGGTGTGTGAAATTGATTCAACAGTGTAGATTGTGACCAGGGTCATGCCTTGATTTGTTATAACTGCATGTCAAAACCAAATCAGCATTTTGACAATGCGTAGCCAACTAGAATTATCACTGAATGTGATAAACCCATTCCCTAGACAATTTTTAGACCCAATTTCTTTGAATAAATCTACCGAAAAAGAGCATTTACTAGAGAAAAGGAAAATGTTAAAATTGTGTAGTATTGAAACCAAGAGTATGTTATATTTTTAAATAATCAAGCAGCCATAACTCTGTGAAAAATCATACAACTGGAACATTGTAACAATATCCTTATCTGTTTAATGAAGCTTCCCATAATGTTTCAAAGAAATTCTAGAAGTACCTGTAGTTGCTGAGACACAGTACCAGCAAGAAAAATCAACAGGCAATGGACAGAGAGATCGACAAAGTGGCCCACATGGTGACTCCTATATTATTGTTAATCCTTTCCTCCATAGGCTATTTTTAGACCCATCCTCTTTGAATGAATCTACCAAAAAGGAGCATTAAATAGAGAAAAGGATTTTTTTTAGAATTTTGTTGTATGAAACCATTGTGATAAATAGAGCATTTGCTCCTATAAGAAACAACAAGATTTGTTTGTGAAACACTATGCCCCCAACCTTTGACCCTGAAGGATGACCTTGACCTTTGACCCAATTGGACCAGGGAGTTGAATGTGACACATCTTCTTTGTGTGGTGAATATTTGTGCCAGGTTATTTTGAAATGCATTCACAGATAAAAAAGTTATAGAAGGGACACGAAATTTTGGACAGGGGATGGACCGATGGAAGGATGGACAAATGGGCAATGCGATTACTATATGCCCACCGTTGGGGGCATAAAAACAAAAGATTGGAGAAGATGGGATTTTATTTTGCAAATGTTAACCAAGCAGCAAATACCTAAGAAAGTTGTATCACCACTTAAGACTAGTATTTTACCTTAGAAAGCTGTATCAATGATTTAGACTCAATCTTACTGTTTACTGTTTACTGCATTACTGTTTAATATTCAATATTTTGCCTAAGAAAGCTTTATAGTCCCTGTTTAAGACTCAATAATTTACTTAAGAAAGCTGTATCACTGCTTTAGACTCAATAGTTTACCTAAGAAAGCTGTATCACTGTTTTAGACTCAATATTTTAGCAAGCATCTTTTTTGAACAATGATATCAGCTGGTTCCAGGTTAACTATGTCAAAAAGCCTGAGTTGAACAAAAACCTTTGGAAACCATTACTCAATCGACCAACACCAGCGCATTGTTACCTACAGAGATATAACCCATAGAATTGGAAAATGCTGTCTGGCTAGGTATAAAATGCTGTCTGCTTTATGCAAATTGCTGTCTAATATCTACAAAGTACAGCAAATATCTATTATCAATTAAATAGAATATTTGGTACAGGTGCATAGTAAGTTAGTTCCTCACCAGATAAGAATCATCAGAATCATGAAAAGAAAATAAGACAATGTCCAGATCTGTATGTACAATGCAATGTGCTGTATGTGAGCATTACTGATGAGTAAAAGTTATCCAATTCAATTATCACTAAATGTTAACCCTTTCCCTGTTGAATATTCAAGTAAGAAATAATGGCATCATGAATATTTAATAGATGAAATTTAATAATGGCAAATGTACACTGGATTTTTTTGTATTTGTAGAAACTGTAGAGTTAAATCTATTATACAGTAAAACCTCGATTATTCGAATTTTCGGTATAGAAGAATTTAGACTCTTTTAGGCAGGTGGCTGCTTAATGCATGGTGAAAGTCATGCAGAAAGCTCCTAGAGGAGCTTTCTGCATGACTTTCACCATGCATTAAGCTGCCACCTGTCTTAAAGATCGATAATAATACGTATTTTAGTGCTCGGATAATCGAAGTTTTACTGTAATTTAAGAAGCAAACATGTAGTATGTCCTGATTAGATGGCACCTATAGGAGCCATCTGATCTGGGTCTTCTCTGTTTGAAAAAGTGTGAAAAAGCATGAGTATGATGGAAGGAGTTAACCCATTCCCTCATAGACTATTTTCAGATCCAACCACTTTGAATAAGTCTACCGAAAAGGAGCATTAACTAGAGAAAAGGATTTTTTTTTAGAATTTTGTAGTTTGAAACCATTGTGATAAATAGAGCATTTGCTTCTATAGGAGCAAATGCTCTATTTATCACAATGGTTTCAACAGGTGACTTCTACAGAGGTGTAGAAAGGCGTATTTATGGAGGAAAGGGTTAATAATTGAATGCTGAATATTCAAACTCATCAGTGTTTAACAAGTCTATTTAATATGCTAAGGCTTAAATGTGCTAGAGGATTTGTAATGAGAAACAGCGCAGACTGATTGGAGTACTCCTGATCTGGGTCTACATTGTTTGCAAATGTCATTACTCATTTCTTGCATTCAAACGGTTATGAGTTGGAGACGATTTGTGATGACCTATAGGCAAACACCTTAGTACAGAAGAGGATCTTTTTTTCAAAGAAAAATCCAAGTTGATTGCAGAGCTCCAGATAAGATGCATAAATTTAAACATTTTCAAGAATAGCTCCTTTACTTGTCCACCAAACCCTGTACTGTGATAACTCTTCAGAATCGTCTCAAAGAGACATTCTAAAGTGTGATCACAGAATAGGGTTTAGTGGAGAAAATTCAATGATGATTTTAGTATTTGGGTACACACCTTTATCTTTAGCTCTGGGACTGACAATCTGATTCCATTTTTGTACAGAAACTGAACAACCCACATACAGTAAACCTCTCTAAACCGGACGTTAAAACTTGGTATAAATATCCGTCTTGGAGACAGATGGCAGCTTAATTCTGGGTGATAGCCATGCAGAAAGCTCCCTCAGCTTTTTGCATAACTTTCACCTTGCATAAAACAGCCACCTGCCTTAACCCTTTACCCAATAGCCTGTTTCTAGTTTTGAAGACATATGACCACTTAAAGCAGGTTGAAAGTAAAGCAGAATGCGCCTTAAGGCGCATTCTGCTTTACTTTCAGCCTGCTTTAAGCTACCACCTACTAGGATATAGAAAATATTTATTATGCAATATGTTCATGACTGTATGAATTTGAACTATTTTCTTCAGCGGAGGAATAAATCAAACACGCTAAAAGCCGCTTCTATCAGGTAAAGGGTTAAAGTATCTAAATTCTTCTCTACTAGAATTCCAGTTTAGAGAGGTTTTACGGTATTATGAAAAATGTGTGCATACTGAAGTTGCTCAGTATGTCAAAGATTAGCTGGCCATAATTCAACCCTTTCCTTCATAATACCACCTGCTACATTTTTGCAAACAGAGTAGACCCAGAAGAGACAGTTCTGGTGGCAGCTGTCAGCTAGGATCTATTCCGAATGCTTGAATTTAAACCTTTCCTCCATAAATACGCTTTTCTACGCCTTTGCAAACAGAGGAGACCCAGATCAGAAGGCTCCTATAGGAGTTGTCTGATCATGGTCTGCCCTGTTTGCTTATGGCACAAATATAGTTCTGATTCTACAGTTTCTGCCATGGCAAAAAATGCATGTGCTCATGTGCTATAATAACAATTAATCTAATTAATATTCATGATGTCATTATTTATTATATGAATATTCATGGAGAAAAGGGTTAAAACCCGATTCTCTTATCATTTGCCATGACAATGAATATCCTTAATTAACTTTCTAACCCTTTCCCTCACACCAACGCTTATCCTTTGCAAACAATGTAGGAGCCATCTGTTCAGGGTCTGCTCTGTTTGCTTGTGAAAATTATAATAGATCTGACTCTACAGTTTCCACCAATATCAAAATATCCTGCATGCATATGCCATCATCATAAAAACTCATCTAAACTATTCATGATGTTATTATTTCTTACATCGAGGGCTTGGTGCAAAACTATTGTATAGTTTTGCACCAAGCCCTCGACATGAATATTCAACAGGGAAAGGGTTAACACAGGAATTAATTAATATTCATAACAGACAGAGTCTTGCATGAATGAAAACAGGAGTACAGCTGCTTCCAGTCCCCTGAATGATTAATTTTCAACATAGAATCCATAGAATCCTGTAAAAGCACCCAGTTGTTCTATTCATAGTACAAGAGTGTTCGGAGGAACACATGTGTCACCTGCTCACAGGTGATACAAAAACTGTTAATCCGCTGGAGTGTGAAAACCATAAAGGGGAATAACTCAATAAGTATTGCATGTAGAGTGACGAAACTTAGTTACATCAATGGTCATCAATGAGAGTAAGACAAATGTGTAATTTGAAAGTTCTATAATGATTAGTTTAGAAATGACGGCCATAAATAGGAATGACGGACAGACAGACAGATGGACGGACGGATGGACAGACAGAAGACAGAAAGGGGATCCCTAAGTGACACACTGCCTCTCGGCAGGTGACAAAAAAAGGGTGCACTCTGTTATAGAGGAAACATTCCAGAATATATATCACAGATTCTTTATGGAAACCAAAGACCTAGATGTACACTGCTAAAAAAGGCTTGTTAATCAAAATTTCAAGTTTGACTGTGTTAACCCTTTCATTCATATAAACCCTTTTTCATGCCTTCGAAAACCTATTAGTACCATATCAGACAGCTCCTGTCTGATCAGGATCTGCTGTGATTGCTTACGGAATAAAATAGATCAGATCCTACAGTTTCTGTCAAAGATACCGTTTAATCTTTACATAAGATTACAGAAATTAAGTTAATCTATATTTATGAAGAGACAAACTCACACAAATTTATTTTCATTAGGGAAAGTGTTAAATAACCAAAAAAAAACACTTCATATTATTAATGGCAGCTTCTCCTGTTCAATTCTGGAAAATTCCATGACATTAAAACATTTCAAAATGGGAGTTTGACCTTTTATATATGAACTTTGACCTTTAACAAGGAGAATTATTCCAGTTCATTTCATTTTAGGACTTGTCTTTTAACTCTTTTCATTCTGAGTAATTACTGTCGGCAAATTCTATAATCTGATACAAATTCTTCACCCCTTGCTATATGAATATTCATGCACAAATAATACATTTTATGAAAAGTAGCTTAATATCTAATAATGGCATTATGTACAGAAAAGGTTTTGGAAAAAAACTGTAGAATCTTACCTATCCAATTCAATAAGAAAACAAAGCAAACCCTGATCAGAAAGCTACTACAAGAGCCATCTGATCATGGTACACTCTGAATGCAATGGCATTAACCCTTTCCCTGTTCTATGTTTATTACAAATTTCAATACCTACTGAATATTCATGGACAAAACAGTTATAATGAATTATTGATGGTGGAACATTGTAGCTATTTTAGAAAGTATAGAAACAAATCTATCAAATTCTATAAGCAAACAGAGCAGACCCTGATCAGACGGCTCCTCTAGGAGCCGTCTGATCTGGGTCTACTCTGTTTGCAAATACGTGAAAACACGTTTATATGAGGGAAAGGGTTAAAAGGCATATTTATTCTGCAGTTTCTACCAATACAAAAAATCCTTGTGCTCATAATAATTATGCCATTATATAGATTCAGCTAATAAATATTCATCGTGTCATTATTTCTTACATAAAACTAAACATGTACAGGACTCTAACACTGTGTTTGAGAAAGAAAATGAAGTTTTAATTCAACCCTTTCTTCAATGAATATTCATGAAAGAAATAATGACATCATGAATAGTAATTAGATGAATTTCTTATAACAGCACAAGGAGACAGGATTTTTTGGCCATGACAGAAACTGTAGAATCATATCTTCATTATATCATGAGCAAACAGAGCAGACCCTGATCAGACGGCTTCTATAGGAGCCTTCTGATTTGGGTCTTCTCCATTTGCAAAGGTGAAGAAAGGCATATTATGGAGTAGAGGTTAATAGTTAAAGCAGCTGACAATTTTTGCATACATTTCAGCTTTCAAGAGTTAAAGTCCTATTGAATGATAACCTTTTCCCCTCATATAAACACCTTTTCATGCATTTACAAACAGAACAGATCCAGATCAGATCCCTCCTATAGCCATCCTCTGGTCTTGGTCTTCTCTGTCAGCTAATGGATTTTGATAGATCAGTTTCTTTAGTTTCCACAAAGACTACAATGTTCAACCTTCCATATTTTGTTGTAACTATTGTTTCCATGAATATTCAGTATGTATTTAAAGTTGGAAAAAAACATAGAATAGAGAAAGGGCTAAACATGTAAAACACTATAACACTGTGTTTGACAAAGAAACAAGAGCACCGCAAGCGGGTGCAAACGCTTGTCTGTTGGCATTGTCAAGATGAACATGCATACCAAAAATGAAGGTTATAAATGAAATATTAAAGAAGTTATGGTCAATGTTAAGATTTCGGACGACGACAATGACAACGCGGGCGCTGGAGTTACGACAATAGCTCGTGATTTCTTCGAAACAGACAAGCTAAAAAATAAGTTATACTGTAATAGATAAAGCAGCTGACAGTTTTTGTGGTCCTAGTGAATGATAAGCAAGACATTGATATGACATGGGAGATATTCCTGTGGATAATACATGTAGGTCAATGGTTAAATTTTAATGAAAATGAAAACTTCGTCAGACGAAAACTGCTTTCTTTAACCCTTTCCCTGTTCTATGTTTATTCTAAACTTCAGAACCAACTGGACATCCATGGACAAAATAGTTATAATGACATATGGAAGGTGGAACATTGTAGCCATTTTAGCAACTAAAGAAACAAATCTTATCAAATTCCATTTAGCAAACAGAGCAGACCCTGATCAGACGGCCCCTACAGGAGCCATCTGATCTGGGTCTGCTGTTTGTAGATGCATGAAAACATGTTTATATGAGGAAAGGGTTAACTCATGCAGAATATTCATATGTCATGTCAATCATTCCATTATGAATATTAATTAGCTGAATCATTCTAAAACTTGGATCGAATGTAGCCACTGAATTATAATGGCACTTATGAATGAGAAGGGTACGAAACGTAACAAGAAAATCTCTTGGAAAATAAACCACCAAATGTCGAATTCTTTTACATTTGATTGACACTCCTTTTTTGTAACAGATATTGAAATGTGTAAACAACAAATATTAGCTCCTTATGTGTGTGTATGTGTGTGTGTGTTAGTTTGAAAGAGAGGGATAGGTGGCTCCATTTTTATGGGAAAAGGGCTAAGCAGATCATACTGCTTAATTATACCCTATCATTTCATAAGTCTACACAGTGCACTGCCACCTTAAGGCTTCAAAACTAGGAGAGATACCTTTGAGAATACAATATTGATTATTGTTTTCCGTCTACTCATTGATAATTTACAGAACTGAAGTGCTCTTCCAGGGGACCTATGTCACACATTAACTCTTCGCATGCTAAATACTTTTTCTTCTGCAACAATTGTCGTCTGCTTCAATTCTGATATGAAATTTCTCTCATTGCTCTACAAAAATATGGTCAAAGTGTCAAACAGTTTGGATCCTAATGAGATGCGCAATTATGCAGATCTCATCTGGATCCAAATTGTTTGCATATGTAATCGCAGTTTCACCACTAGCTTGCAAAGAATTAACTCTTAGAACGCTGAATTAAACTGGCCTATCATGGTTTAACCCTTTCCCTGTTCTATGTTTATTTCAAATATCAATACCTACTGAATATTCATGGACAAAATATTAATAATCAAATATGGAAGGTGGAACATTGTAGCCATTTTAGAAAGTAAAGAAACAGATCTTTCAAATTCCTGTCAGCAAACAGAACAGACCCTGATCCTATAGGAACCATCTGATCCGGATCTACAATATTTGCAAATGCGTGAAAACATGTTTATATGAAGGGAAGGGCTAATTGATCTGGGTCTACTCTGTTTGCAAATGGGTGAAAACACGTTTATATGAAGGAAAAGGTTAATAAAGGAGTCCATTCAGTATGAAAGGGAATAATTTTCAAGAAGATTTTGAATGACAAACAGCGCAGACCCTGATCATATCTTCTATCTGGGACTATACTGTCTGCAAATGTCATGCACTCTTTTCCTGCATCGGGTTAAGTTTTAACCCTTTACTCCATAAATACACCTTTCTACGCCTTTGCAAACAGAATAGACTGAAATGTCTCAGTCTGATGATAGCCCCTTGGTTATAGTTTCAAGAAATTGCATGAATTTCAAAATTCTGTACGAAACATATTTATTACAGGCAATATTTTTTTCTGTGAGCCGATAGATTATCAGGTTACCATATTTACCAGAAGTATTCCCACTCCTAATCTCCCCTCTCAATTCAATTTGGCACCATTTCGATAGCCGTAACGTTTCCCCTGTTGAATATTCATGTAACAAATAATGTCATCAGGAAGATCTGTTAACCCTTTCCCTGTTCTGTATTTAGGCCAAATTTCAATACCTACTGAATATTCATTAACAAAATAGTTATAAAGAAATATGGAAGGTGGAACATTGTAGACATTTTAGAAAGCAAAGAAACAGATCTTTCAAATTCTGTAAGCAAACAGAGCAGACCCTGATCAGACGGCTCCTCTAGGAGCCATCTGATCTGGGTCTTCTCTGTTTGCAAATGCGTGAATACACGTTTATATGAGGGAAAGGGTTAAGCTAATTTTTTATGATGGCATATGTGCAAGGGATGTTTTGGTGTAGGTAGAAACTGTCGAGTTAGATCTATTATGATTTAATAAGCAAACAGAGAAGACTCTGATCAGACGGCTCCTACAGGACCCATCTGATCTAGGTCTACTGTTTGCAAAGCATGAAAAAACATTTATATGAAGGAAAGGGTCAAAATTTGATGCAAGAAGTATCAAACAGTGTAGACCATGAAGAAACACCTCCTATGTTTGCCTATCCGAAAACTTCGGATAATTAGGGTATAAAACACAAGACCTATTTTCCCAGGCCTAGAAGAGTATTGACCAAATAATCAAATTAATTATGTAGACTTCCAAAGTAAATAAACTTTCACCGTTCAATATATGTTGTCTGTATTCCTCTTATCTTTCCTACTACAGACATAACATTAACCCCTTCAGCACAGATGTTTCAAATGGACTACTCCAAATTTCAAACAGGTCAAGCTTACCGTGAAAATTCAGGGTTTTTTTTTATTGAAGTGTAACATGACAGACATTGAAGACCCTGATGAGAGGGCTCCTCTAAGAGTCCTCTCACCTGGGTCCACACTGTTAGCAAAGGACATTAGTGACCTGTTTTCCATTACTGAAAGGTTTAACCCTTTCCTCCATAAACACGCCTTTCTACGCCTCTGTAATAACCACTTCTTGAAACCATTGTGATAAATAGAGCATTTGCTCCTATAGGAGCAAATGCTCTATTTATCACAATGGTTTCAAACTACAACTCTGAAATTTTCCTTTTCTCTAGTAAATGCTCCTTTTGGGCAGATTCATTCAAGGAGGTTGGGTCTAAAAATAGCCTATGGAGGAATGGGTAAACCATGTGAAGATTCATGAGGGAAGAAATGACTGTATCAATATTGTTACGCTGAATTTTTATACGGGTATAATCAAAAAGACAATTTTCAACCAGGACACTGTAGAATCATATATTATCCAATTAGCAAACAGAGCATACCCTGATCAGATGGCTCATTCAGGAGCAGTCTGACCTAGGTCTGCTCTGTTTGCCAAGGCATCAATAGGCATCTCTATCAGGTAATTTTGGGATGATGAACCAAGACTACAAGCTTGGTTTTTGCCTGTTATTTTACAAAAATAATGTCAAGAAAAACGTCATTTATGTGGTGATCATAAAACTCCTACTCTCTTCAAGAGGATTTATGCAGTTTCATATCCAACTGAAATATCCCACTCCGGAGACAGAGAAAGGTCTATTTTTAGCCAAAAGTCGGTTCACTGACCAATAGTGGGTTCAGTCAATGAGTGCAGAAAAGACAAAAAAATCTATCTTTAAGACACAATGAAATCAGGTCTGCTGTCAACAAGGCTTTCCCAGGCTTGAAATCTGACTTCAAAAGAAACAAAATGTAACATTAACATGGAGGACATAAGGACAATATTACGATTCCAAAGAAAACACAGAATTTAGATATAAAATAGGTCTGTGAAGACCTGCAATGAAACCATTTCCCTGTTTGAATATTCATGTAAGAAATATAAATATCATGAATACTGATGAGCTGAATGTGTATAATAGTATAAATACAGGATTTCTTGGTATTGGTAAAATCTGTAGAGTCAGATATATTATAATTTCATAAGCAAACACAGCAGATCCTGATCAGACGGCTCCTATAGAAGCCGTCTGATCTGGGTTTACTCGGTTTCCAAATGGGTAAAAAAGCTTTTATATGAGGGAAAGGGTTAACCAGTTTTCCCCTCATTTTCTACAAGCGCTTGTCCTATTATGCAACATTAACAAATTTGGGTTTCATTTGAAGAATCATTTCTGTAAACATTTGTTTGCTTATGTGACACTTGGAAAATAATCTGTGACGCCACCGATCAGGGTGTGCTCTGTTTATAGAATTATATAGATCCGATTCTATCATCCTGTGTCCAAATGTCAGAACATTCTGTGTCCAAATGCCAGAATAAAACTAATCAATATTCATAATGTCATTATTTCTCACATGAATATGCAAGAGGTATAGGTAACATTTCAGTCAAATGATAATAGCATAAAGTTTGACATTGCTGTAAAAAAGCTACCATTTCCTGGAATACAAATATGATTAGTATATATATCGATATGAAATATTGATTTACTTCACTCTTTGCACGCTATCAGCGAATCTGTAACAACCTACGCAAACAGCTTCGGTCCAGATGAGATACAGACATACTAAGCATCTCATCAGGATCTAACTTTCACATTATACAGTATAACCTCTCTATAACGGCCACTAAATTACATAAAGTATTTTGTGTTTAAGACAGGTGGCTGCTTAAAGCAAGGTGAAAGTAAAACAGAACGCTCCTATAGGAGCGTTCTGTTTTACTTTCACCTTGCTTTAAGCAGCCACCTGCCCTAAATACCAACTAATTAACACCATTTAGTGGCCGTTATAGAGAGGTTTTACTGTACCAAGGTTTTGAAAACCATGACGAAAAACACAAACAGCTTCGGTCCAGATGAGATACACAGCAACTTGGCATCTTATCAGAATCCAACTTATTTCACATTCTATCACTGTATTGAAAACAATGGAGAAAACGTATTTCAAAAACTTGTAGCAGGCGACAATTACTTAGCGTACAAATTGTTAGCCCTTTTAATGCTAAAAATCGAGTTTAATGGCAATCACAAACTGTGTAGACCCAAATCCTAGTAGTCCTCTGATCTGGGTCTGTCATAAGGCGCCTATAGGAGCCACCTGATCAGGGTCTACTCTGCTTGCAAAAGCATTAAAAAGGCATATTTATGGAGTAAATGGTTAACCCTTTCGCTGCCAATGTCGCATCTGTGATTATCTATGCAATCAGTTTGCATCCAGACGGACGTCGAGTAGCTTGGCGGCTCATTAGCATCCAATCTGTTTGTTACTGTGACAATGGTTTTTGAAACGAAAATGAAGAAAAAAATTTTTGTAGCAGACGACAAACTTTGGCAGTAAAAGAGACAAATAGTATACATTTAGATGTATTTATAAATGATAACATTTGCAGCAAACAATCTGGATCAAGATGAGAGACTGGGTAGATTTTTGTTTTAACGCTTTTCCTCATATAAAAGGCCTTTCACACATTTGCGAAAGGAGTAGACCCTGATCAGATGGCTCCTGCAGGAGCCGTCCGATCAGCATCCGCTCTGTTTGCTATTGGAATTCAATAGATCGGTTTCTTTAGTTTCTAAAATGGGTACCACCTTCCATATTTCATTATAACTATTTTGTGCATGAGTATTCAGTAGGTATTGAAATTTGGAATAAACACAGAACAGGGAAAGGGATAATAAGACAAGGGAGAAAAATGTTCTTAACCCTTTCCTCCATGAATATTAATGTAACAATGTATCACTCCAAAAATATTGGTGTGAAAAGGTGTTTGTATGAAGAAAAGGGTTAACTCTTTCCCTAATCTATGTTTATTCCCAATTTCAATACCTACTGAATATTCATGGACAAAATAGTTATAATGAAATATGGAAGGTGGAACACTGTACCTATTTTAGAAACTACAGAAACAGATCTTTCAAATTCCACTAGCAAACAACAGACCCTGATCAGATGGCTCCTATAGGAGTGTTGTCTGATCTGGGTCTACTTTGTTTGCAAATAAGTGAAAACACATATGAAGGGGAGGGTTAAGCAGTAATACAACATAACATTATAGCAACACTTGCCACTCTGAGGATGAATTAATTGAAACAGTTTGGATTCCGATGAAATGCCAAGTCAAAAAGTGTCTCATAAGAATCCAAACAGTTTCGACATCCTCATCATGTTTTAGAAAACAAAAAGAAAAAAGAAAAAGAGGAAAAAACACAGCAAAAAGCAGACAAAATGTTCTGCAGACATGTTTTACTTTAAAGTACTTAAGTTTTTTATGTCTATTGCAAAAAGTGCTCATCAGATGTCGCGAAACTAAAGGTCTCGTCTTCGATCCAAACTATCTGAAAAGGTTATCACAAATTTGTAGATAGAAAACTTAAACCTTACCAAGAAGAGCAGCTGTGGATAACGTCAAGCACATTAGACTACATTAATTTTAATTCCTATTTCTCCTAATTTACATATACCAATAAATCACAACATGTAGAATTGAAATTGAGACAATACAGGGCTATGTTCAAATACTAAAATCATCATTTCTCCACCAAACCCTTTGTTGCAACCACTCTTTAGAATCGTCTAGAAATCGTTCAGAACTGAGTGGTCATAACATACGGTTTGGTGGAGAAACGGAGTTTTTCTTAAAAACATTTCAATTTAAGCATGTTATCTATTCCTCTGAAATAGATATGGAAAATCTATTTCATCACAGATATCTGAAAACATAATACAGTAAATTATTTTTTTATGAGTCATAACCATGGGAAAACCCTTTCCCTCATTTCAACGCCTTTTCACGCATTTCGAGGGCTTGGTGCAAAACTATTCTAACTCCTTCACTAAAGTGAAGGAGTTAGAATAGTTTTCCACCAAGCCCTCGATTTGCAAACAGAACAGACCCAGGTCGGGGTGCTCCTATTGGAGCAGTCTGATCAGTGTCTGCTGTGTTTGCTAATGGAATTTGACAGATCTATTTTCTTTACTTTCTAAAATAGCTACAATGTTTCATCATCCATATGTCATTCTAACTATTTTTTCTATGAATATTCAGTAGGTTTTTGAAATTTGGAATAACTATAGACGTCTCATGCTTATTACTGCTAGTCGATGAAACAAGCTATCATGCATTTCCATAGCAACATTTTATGAGTATATCCATAGTAACTATTTTCTTTCTTAGCCCATAACTTATTCCCTTACCTGATGAATATTCATATATGAAATAATGACATTCTGAATATTAATCAATTTTCATAATGGTATTGTGAACAAGGGAATTTGTGGCAATAGCAAATACCTGTAGAATCAGATTGATGAATTCCACAAGTAAACAGAGGCAGACTTTGATCAGAAAGCTCCTCTGATTTGGGGCGCTTTAAAAGGGATCTCTATCAGGTAAATAGTTAATACCCATGCATATTTATACATTAACTCTTTCCTTTATACAAACATATTTTCATGCATTTGCAAACAGAGTAGATCCAGATCAGATGGCTCCTATAGGAGCAGTCTGAGCAGGGTCTGCTCTGTTTGCTAATAGAATTTGAAAGATCAGTTTCTTTACTTTCTAAAAAGGCTACAATTTTCCATCTTTCATATTTCGTTAACCCTTTCCCTCATATAAACGTTTTTTCACGCATTTGCAAACAGAGTAGACCCAGATCAGACGGCTCCTAGAGGAGCCGTCTGATCAGGGTCTGCTCTGTTTGCTAACAGAATTTGATAGATCTGTTTCTTTGCTTTCTAAATTGTCTACAATGTTACACCTTTCGTATTTCTTTATAACTACTTTGTTAATGAATATTCAGTAGGTATTGAAATTTGTAATAAACATAGAACAGGGAAAGGGTTAACTATTTTGTCCGTGTCAGTATTCAGTAAGTATCAAAATTTGGTATATGAACACAGAACAGGGAAAGGGTTCAACAGAGTAGACCAAATTCAGACAGCTCTGTGTCTGGTAAGAATCTGCTCTATTTGTTTTGGAATCTAAATGTTCCACCTTGGCCAAAAATCTCCTCATTCATAGGCCATTGTGAAAATCCAGCTACTTAATATTCATTACATAAATATTTCTTACATATCTATTTGTTCTAAATAATATTCATGACATCATTATTTATTACACAAATATTCATTACATTAAGTGTGTCCCAGATCCTTTTGTAAGACTTCAAATGTGGAAACAAATTACCATGCATTAGCAAACACTGAAGCCACAGACAAGAGGAATCATGTGTTGTTTACATCTCACCTTCACACACATTATTACTGGCATTTACAACAATGCAGACCCAGACCAAAAGGCTCCTAGAGCAGCTTCTGATCAGGACCTCCACTGATTGTCATTCAAACTTATCTAGTAAATCGAATTCATGCACACTGATTAGTCCCTATAGTTAACCCTTTACTCCATGAATATTCATTAAGACATAATGAAATCATAAATATTAATTTGATAAATTATTATAACAGCACGAGAACACGGGAATGTTTTACCATGGTGGAAACTAGAATCGTATCTACATTATACATGTACTATAAAACAGAGCCATACCCTGATCAGACATCTCCTACAGGAGCTGTCTAATCTGGATCTACTCTGTTTGCAAAGGTTATGAGAAAGGCGTATTTAGGGATTAAAATGGACGAGTCATTCCACTTTGAATATCTAGCCATCTGATCTGGGTCTACTCTGTTTGAAAATGCATAAAAACACGTATATATATGAAGGAAAGGGTTAAGAGGTTAAACTATCAAATTGCCTTTCTTGAAAAAGATTTTGAAGGAGAACAAGGACAGTGCAGACCAGAAAGAAACCCTCAATCTCCATGACTCCTCCGTTTGAGAATGTCAAGAGCGAACTAGTGAACTAGTGCTGTCACATTTGATGGGCTACTGGAAATCAGAATGGAAGTATTTTCATTTACTTTGAGAAGAACTACTTAATTAAGTATTCAGACTGACAAAATAGTGCAGACCCAAATCAAATGGCTCCTGAATATTTGCTACTATGTCAGTCTAACTTAACCCATTCCCTCATATTGACGCCTTTTCGAGGGCTTGGTGCAAAACTATTCTAACTCCTTCACTAAAGTGAAGGAGTTAGAATAGTTTTCCACCAAGCCCTCGTTTTAGGGTCTCTGTAAAAGGCATTTTTTGAAACCAATGTGATAAATACAGGATTTGCTCCATAGGAGCAAATGCCCCATTTATCACAATGGCTTCAAAGCTACATAATTCTAAAAGTTTCCTTTTTTCTAATAAATGCTCCTTTTCAGTAGATTTATTCAAAGGAGTTGGTCCTAAAAATAACCAATGAGGGAAAGGATTAAGGTTATAAAAATGATGCCAAATTTAATTATGCAAATTTACAAAGCCATATAGAGCCCAGATCAGATGTCTTTATAATTAAGAGTAGAGTAGTTCTGACAGGTTTGTCTGACTGACTAGTACTGTCAACGACTTTTAACTTACCACTAGATGACTAGAAAACAAAGATGACAAACACACAGGTACATGTTAGCAAAAGGTACAAGGCAAAAGGCACAAGGGGAAAAGGGTTAAATTTCCAAATACATTGGCTCCGATATGCTTAGGTAGTATTTACACTGACTTAGAATGATGGGGGTAGTGGTTACATGTCAAAGATAGGTTACCGCTGATTAATAACATCTCGAAGACTATCATGTTATATTCCATGAAATAAATTTTGCTGGTTAATCAAATGCAAAAAAAAAATTGCCATCACCCAAAACTGTGGCACCGCACAGTGTTATAAAACTACAAACTGTAAATATTCATGCATGTTATGCCTTTTCACGCATGCATGCTGTTATGCATGACAAATAGTGCTATGCGAGTTAAGATGTGACTTTTCTCTCTGCAGTCAGCATGCAAAAATGATTTATGGTGAAAAAACAGAATGAATGCTTTCGTCTTCTGCAGCACACAATCTAAACCATTATCTCTCCACTTTCTGATGTTTTACGCCGATTTTCAATTTGCTTTTTCGATTGGTCAATTAAATTTGACACAGGACAACAATTTAGAGCTTGGAAATTTTAATCCTTTTCCACTTGACAATTTGTGCAAATGGAAGTTAAATATGTTGTTTTCTCCAGAGTCCTTACAATCCATGTATTTTGTACATGTATTATTACGAGTTTTTATACAAATAGATATCATAATATAAGAATTCTCCCAATTTAATCCTATTTACGCTGAAAAAAATGTTTGCTGAAACTCAGATCTCTTGCAAAATTACTTCTAATTTGTTCAAACTTTCAAGACACTACTGTCTGAGTGTCAAACAGCTAAGATCCTGATGAGACGCTGACCACTCTTGCTCATCTGGATGCAAGCTGTTTGCAAATGCCAGCCAGGGTCCATTCTTATAAAGCTTTTTAGTTGAGTCTGAGTTTGTTTTCAAACTTTTGATTGGTCAGATTTGAGTTCTCAAGCTTTTGATTGGTCAGATTTGAGCCTTTGGCTCAAATCTGACCAATCAATAACTTGAGAACGAACTCAGATTCAACTAAAAGTTTAATAAGCATGGATACAGATTACATAGATTAACCCTTTCCCTGTTCAATATTTATGCAAGAAATGATGATATCATGAATAAATATTTATAATTAGCTGAATTTTTATAATATATACTTTTCAAGGGAATTTTTTGCTTTTATAAAAAATGCAGAATTAGACCTATATCATATCACAAGCAAACAGAGCAGAGTTCCTACAGGAGCTGTCTGATCTGGATCTACTCTGTTTGCAAATGTTTGAAAGGCGTTTACATGAGGGAAAGGGTTAAATACTAAAGTTACATGTACTTTAACATAAGAGCAGTAAACACAAATTTCCGAATGATTTTCAATGGAAGCTTTCTGATCTGGGTTGATGCGGTTTGCAAGTTATGCAGTTCTTAGAAATACAGTAGTCAAAATTCTACAAGGTCTGCTAGAACTGTTTGATCTCACAGTTATTTTAGTATCAATATGGTATATAAGCCATGTCATGCTACCATTTTCATTGATGATTTACTTAAGGTAAATTTACAGAATGATGCGTACCAAAAACTAAAATTGTCATTTCTCCACCAAACCCAATACTGTGACCACTCTTTAGAATCATCTCTTTGAGACGATTCTAAAGAGTGGTCACAGTATAGGGTTTGGTGGAGAAATAAAGGAGATATAGTTGAAAATGTTTTAATTTACGTATCTTATCTGGAACTCTGTTTTACTAACCCTTCTCTAATGAACATTTGCATGAATTAGTCACTTTATTAATATTTATTAACTTAATTTTTATAAAAAAAAAATCAATGGAATTTTTCGCTTTGACGAAAACTGTAGGATCATTATCTATATATAATTCCATAAGCAAAGAGAGCAGACCCTGATCAGATGGCTCCTACAGGAGCCATCTGATGAGGGTTCTACTCTGTTTGCAAGGGTGTGAAAAATTGTTTAACCCTTTCCCTGTTCTATGTTTATTCCAAATTTCAGTACCTACTGATTATTCATGGACAAAATAGTTAAAATGAATCATGGGAGATGGAGCATTGTAGCCATTTTAGAAACTATAGAGACACAGGTCTTTCAAATTTCAGTAGCAAACAGAGTAGACCCTGATCAGACGGCTCCTCTAGGAGCCGTCTGATCTGGGTCTACTCTGTTTGCAAATGCGTGAAAAAACGTTTGCATGAGGGAAAGGGTTGAAAGAGAAGGGGAGGTTAACCCTATCAATGTGGATTTTTCAACTTGACTATTTCAAAATATGAGTTAACCTGTATGTTTTTAACCTCAACCTATGTTGACTACTTCATCTCTTCCAATTTACTGGGCTAACTAGTGCCCAAATGTCAAACAGCTTGTATCCAGATCAAAACGCCAAGGAACTTGCTGTCAGATCTGGACCCAAACTGACTGCAAACAACAAGCTTGTATTGCCTAGCAGATAAAGACTTTGCACACAGACCTAATTTCTGCAACAATGAACTCTTTAAAAAGGGAACATGTGTCAACATATGCACTGATGAGTCTTAATAAAGTTTTTGACAATTTTATACAAACATTTTACCAAAGGGTTGGTGAAGCAGCTTGTAACAAAATCTACTTTGCAGTACATTTGTACTCATATATAAGTTATACAGAAAGGAGATAGTATTTCTTTTATCTCATTGTTCTTATGATTTTTCGTTCATATAAATAACCCATCTATTTCTGCCATAACTGCCAATTCTGCAAAAAACACAGTCTGGTATGTTTATTGGTTTCTTTTTAACCCTTTATCTGATAAAAGCTTTTGCAAACAGAGAAGACTCAAATCAGACAGCTCCTACAGGAACTGTCTAATCAGGGTCTGCTCTGTTTAATAAAATAACATAGATCTGAATCGACAATTTCTGTCATGGCCAAAAACACATACAGTAAAAGCTCAATACTACAAAATTTTAGTGATTAAGAACTGATGTCTTTTAGGCAGGTGGCTGCTTAATGCTGGTTGAAAGTCATGCAGAAACCTCGTAGGAGCTTCTGCATGACTTTCACCCTGCATTAAGCTGCCATTTGTGTTAAAGATCAATAATGGTATGACATGTTGGAATAAAGA
This sequence comes from Azorinus chamasolen, assembly GCA_963576725.1. Classification (NCBI taxonomy): domain Eukaryota; kingdom Metazoa; phylum Mollusca; class Bivalvia; order Cardiida; family Solecurtidae; genus Azorinus; species Azorinus chamasolen. The sequence continues at coordinate 45,866,264 of OY755246.1, read as the reverse complement.
TCAATAATGGTACGACATGTTGGAATAATCGAGTTTTCACTGTATACTGTTACACTTACCAAATATAAGAGCTACAGACATTATTTTTCTTACATGTATGTTTATCATGTAAAGGGTTAACCCTTTCCCTGTTCATTTCAAATTTCATTACCTACTGAATATTCATAAACAAAAAGGTTATAAAGAATTATAGAAGGTGGAACATCGTAGCCATTTTATAAGGTAAAAAACATCTTTCAAATTCCATTAGCAAACAGATCAGATGCATGAAAGTGTTTATATGAAGGAAAGGGTTAACAGTTCCAATTTAACCCTTTCCCCAATAAATACACCTTTCTACGCCTCTGTAATAACCACTTCTTGAAACCATTGTGATAAATAGAGCATTTGCTCCCATAGGAGCAAATGCTCTATTTATCACAATGGTTTCAAACTACAAAATTCTTAATTTTTCCTTTTCTCTAGTTAATGCTCTTTTTGGTAGATTCATTCAAAGAGGTTGGGTCTAAAAATAGCCCATGGAGGACAGGGTTAAGATGCTGAATAGTTAAGTGTCTCAAATGGAGCTTTACTGTTTGCAGAGAATATCAGAATATATCATCTAGAAAAAGGGAAATTAACCTTTACACCTCAGACGCCTTAAATTTCCTTACAAATGGAGTAGACCTAGATAAGACAGCCCTTGATCAAGGTCTGCTCTGTTTGCTTAAGAAACTACAGAGATCCGATTCTACAGTTCGTCATGACTTAAAGATCCTGTGTTCACATAGCATTATATAAATTAAACTAATAAATATTAATGGACTCATTATTTCTTACATAAATATTCATCAGATAAATGGTTAAAAGAATGCCCATATCAAATGTCAAATCCAATCATAGTACAAACTGAGTCGGGTATATAAAAAATATAAAAACCATCAGGTTAAACAGATGGGTTCATTTATCATAGTACTAAAACTGGAATTGCAGCATTTAGCTAATGTTCAGGTATGTTTTCTAAAGATTTCATTAATTCTTTCCCTAATAAACATTTATGTATGAATTGGTCACTCATCAATATTCATCAGCTTAATTTTAATAAATTATAATGTAACACTTTCAAGGGAATATTTTGTGTTGAAATTGACAAAAACTGTAGAATCAGATCTATACAATTTCACAGGCAAACAGAGCGGATACAGATCAGACGGTTCCTACAGGAGCCATTCATCTGGGTCTACTCTGTTTGCAAAAGCAATAAAAGGTATTTATATGGCATAAAGGGTAAACCTGCTATGCAAAAAATTTACATCCTGATGTACAAGCACTTTTATGTCATGAAATAATTATAGCTTTACAATTTACTATCGATGTGAAGAACATGTCTTTTAATTGCAGCTTTGACCTTGACATTAATTTGCGAACTAATGCAAAACACCTTCCTACACAGTTTGACTAGATCAAGGACTTATTGTAAAAATTATAACAGTAAAGCCCGCCATAACCATTTACCTGATGAATATTCATGTAAGAAATAATCACATCATGAATATTAATTGGATGACTTATTACACCAGCATATGAACACAGAAAGCTGCAGAATAAGATCTACCCAGTACATTAGTCTATAAGCAAACATAGCAGATCCTGATCAGACAGTTCCAGCATGAGCCATTTGATCTGGGTTTACTCTGTTTGCAAAGACATTAAAAGGATCTGGGTTTACTCTGTTTGCAAAGACATTAAAAGGCCTATCTGTGTATAGTAGCTTATTGCAGGACAAAAGTAGTAAAAGAGAGATTTCAAAGAAGCCTTCTGCATTATTTTTGCCATGCAATAATCATTTACTCCATGAATATTCATGTCAGAAATGAGAACCATATGAATATTACAGTGAAACCTCTCTATAATGGACACTAAATTGTATTAATTAGTTGGTATTTAGGACAGGTGGTTGCTTAAAGCAAGGTGAAAGTAAAACAGAACGCTCCTATAGGAGTGTTCTGTTTTATTTTCACCTTGCTTTAAGCATCCGCCTGCCTTAGGTGTATTTTAATTGATGTATTTTAGTGGCCATTATAGAGGGGTTTAACTGTAATTAGCCGAGTTTTTATATTAGCATCATGAACAAGGAAATTTTTATCATGACACAAACTGTAGAAATAGATGTTATTTTATTTATAGAGCTGACACTGATCAGATGGCTTCTACAGGAGCCATCTGATCTGGGTCGTCTCTCGTTTGCAAAGGTGCCAAAAGGCACAATAGGTTTAACTGTAGTCTTGACACTAGTCGTGTTTTAGAAATGAAATTGAGTTTAAAGGCAAATTTGGTAACATTTAATAAAGGTTAAAGAAATACTGTATAAAACTACTGCACTTAGCCCTAATCACATTATATGAAAGGTATGGCAGAAATAGACATACCACAAATGGACAGAAATACAAGTAAACTGATGCACAGTGCATAAAAAATAAAAATGCATAAGTGTGCCCTTATCGGCACAATATTTAGAAAAGACGATTGCAAGAATTCTGGAGAAACAACAAGACTTGATATAGCTAGGTGAACAAAGAGAGGTGGGGTTGGGTACCTGTAGGAACTTTTTAGTGTTGGGTTGGTCCATATGATAGGACAGTATGCTCTTATACTGTCCGTTATGGACAGCCTGTGCAGCTTCATTGGCTAGCTGTGTGGTGAAGACAAAAATTTCACTCTGTTGCTGAATCAATTGGCCGTCAGTAGCTACCTGATGATGCGGACCACCGTTTGGACCCATGGGGCCACCAGGTCCCATAGGTCCCATCATGCTCTGTGAGGGCCCTCCTGGTCCTGGACCTGGACCCATTGGCCCTCCCTGAGGCATAGGACCTTGCTGTCCTGGGCCCATGCCCATAGGGCCCCTAGAAGCCGATCCTGGGCTCATCCCCATTCCCATGTTCCCACGATGTATCTGGCCCATATTGCCTTGCTGTTGCTGCTGTTGGCTATCCCCCATAAGGGGTGTGTTTGGATTGCCATTGGGCTCTTGCTTAGCTGCAAAAGAATATTAAAAAGAATCCTCAGTGTTGCACAATATGGATTTCTAAAAGACTCAGTTACCTGAAATCTCATTTAAACTGTTTGCAGAGGCAATTACAAACTTGTCTTTAGCCTATTAACCGTTTCCTTCATATAAACACCATTTCATGTCTTTACAAACAGAGTAGACTCATATCAGACAGCTCCTACTTGAGCTGTCTGATCAGGATGTGCTCTGCTTGCCTATGAAAATATTGTAGATCTGTATCCATGCTTATAAAACTTTTTAGTTGAGTCTGAGTTCTCAAGTTTTTGATTGGTCAGATTTGAGCCTTTGGCTCAAATCTGACCAATCAAAAGCTTGAGAACCAACCCAGACTCAACTAAAAAGCTTTATAAGCATGGACCCTGACTCTACAGTTCCCGGAAATGCCAAGATATCCCGTATACATATTAGGCCATTATAAAATCTCAGCTAATAAATATTCATGATGTCATTATTTCTTACATGAATATGCAACAGGGAATGGGCTACTAAAGGCTGAAGGGGCTTATACACTTCAATGTCAGCTCAAAGGTGTAATTATAAGCACTTCACCTATCCTCATCTCTTGCCAATTTCAAATGTCACGTTGAATTGTAATTAGAAAGAGCAAAACAGAAATAGATACATACAAGCATACTTTCCATGCCTTGAATTTTCAAAGTGCGAATGGTCCAATCAATGTTTAACACCAGAGTCCTTTCAAAATGGCAGACCCTGACTAAAGGGCTCCTACAGGAGCCTATTGATCTGAGGTTAAACTGTTTGTTAAATATCTTGCTTTCCCATATTCAATAGATATTAAAACTTTTAGCATGGTCTCTGAAAATTAATAATAATCTTTACAGCTTGGATCCAGATGTGAGACTTTAACAACTTCTCATTAAGGTCTGTTATGTTCGACATTCTGTGATTTTTGTAAGAAAAAGAAGAAAGAAATGGGGAAAAAAGCAACTGACATTTCTTTTTTGCAGACAATAATTAAGTAGAGAAAGATATAACATGAGGCTTTGAATTCTGACGTGACATGAATTGAGCTGATATTGTTTAGCACAATACTTATACTTACTGTGTCATAAGAACAATTGGTTAACCCATTACCTGATAGAGACCTCTTTTCACATCTTTGCCAATAGATTAGATCCAGATCAGATGGCCCCTGTAGGAACCATCTGATCATGATCTGCTCTCTTTGTTTATAACAGATCTGAATCTACAGTTCTTGCCACAATAAAACTGCCCTTGTTAATGATTCCAATATAAAATTTCAGCTAATTAATTTTCATATACCAAAAGGAATTATTTCTTACATGAATATTCACCAGGTAAAGGATTATGTATGCTATCTAACCAGGAATGAATATTTATTAGCTGATTTTTTTATGATGGCTTATGTTGTACACAGGAAGTTTTAGCTCCAGCAGTGACTGTATAATCAGATCTATATTATACCTTAACCCATTCCCTCATAGCACACTCTTTTTAGATCCAACCTCTTTGAATAGATCTACCGAAAAGGAGCATTTACGAGAGAAAAGGAAAATTTGTGTAGTGTTGAAACCATTGTGATAAAAAGAGCATTAAAATTTGTTCTATTTATTACAATGGTTTCAGAAATGACTTTTAAGGAGGCATCAATATGATGGAGTGGGTTAAGCAAACAGAGCAGACCCTGATCAGATGGCTCCTTTAGGAGCTGTCTGATCTGTGTCTACTCTGTTTGCAAATGCATGAAAAGGTGTTTATATGAAGGAAAGGGTTAATGATATTCTGTTTGCAAACACGAGACAAAATGTCCCATTTGAAGTAAAAGTATGACACACCATTGAGAGCTTTACAAACAGTGTAGTACCAAACCAGCCTCTCACAGTCTGGCTCATATGGACTTTCGTGAAGCTGAACCTTTTCACTTAAATTTTCCACATCATGCCTAACAACTAGACACAGATTGACCCTTACAGTGCGGGACACAGGTCACTAATGTCCTTTGCAAACAGTGTAGACCCTGATGAAGGGGGCTCCTAGAGGAACCCTCTCATCAGGGTCTGCACTGTTTGTCATGTTTCACTTTTCATTAGAAAAATCTCAAAATATTCACCATTAAGTTTGACCTGTTTGAATTTTGGATGAGTCAATTTTGGAAATTTAACATGTAAGGCTTAAGACAAGGCTTAACACATTATCCAGCATTGAATCTTTTCATCATAAATGCTTACAAAAATGATGCATACAAGTCAAAAATTATAATCAATTTGGATTGGGTTAAGCCTTTACTTCACACAATAAACCTTTTAACTCCTTTGCAAAAAGAGAAGACCCAGATCAAACAGCTCCTGATATATTTAACACTTTTCTCCGAAGATATTCCTTTTAATACTTTTGTAAACAGAGTAGACCAAAATCAAACAGCTGCTATAGGAGTCAAGCTGTCTGTTCAAGGTATGTTCTATTTGCTTAAAATAGCATATCAACAGATGAAAATTTTGCCAAAGTAGGAACTATAGAATCTTATATTATTACAGAAGCAAACAAGGGTAGATGCTGATCAGAAGACTACTATATACAAGCTGTCTGATCTGGGTCTTCTCTGTTTGCAAAGGCATATTTATGGAGGAAAGGGTTAAGAAATGATATACAGCAAAACCTCTCTATAACAGCCACTAAATTAAATCAAGTATATTGTGTTAAAGGCAGGTGGCTGCTTAAAGCATGGTGAAAGTAAAACAGAATGCTCCTATACCAACTAATTAACACAATTTAGTGGCCGTTATAGAGAGGTTTTACTGCAGATCTGATTCATGACCCAACCACCCTGTGTTCATAAGCCAAAACAAAAGCATTCACGATGATATTATGTTTTACATGAATATCTATTAGGTAATCGGTTAAAGTCAAACAAACGACCGCTGTATAATACATTCCTTCATATAAGCCCCTCTCCACACATTTGCAAACAGAGTGGACCCATATCAGACAGCTCCTATAGGAGTCGTCTGATCTGGGTCTGCAGTTTGCTAATGGAATTTGATAGATCAGTTTCTTTACTTTCTGAAAATGGGTACAAAGTTGCACCTTCCATATTTCATGATAACTACTTTATCCATGAATATTCAGTAGGTATTGAAATTTGGAGAAAAAACAACAACAGGGAAAATGTTAACCCTTACTTGTGGGACACGAGTCACTAATGTCCTTTGCAAACAGTGTAGACTCAGATGAGAGGGCTCCTAGATGAGCCCTCTCATCAGGGTCAGCACTGTTTGTCATGTTACACTTTTCTTTATAAAAACCCCCTTAATATTCACCGTAAGCTTGACCTGTTTGAATTTTGGAGTGGTCTATTTGGACATTCAGCATAGTAAGGGTTCAGCAGTTACAAATTCTTGTAGCTGTATAAGGGTTTACTTTCATGCTTTTTGGACTTTGCGGACAGACTAAATCAATATCACTACGTATATCACCATATTCCAAAATCTATTTTATGGTCTTGTCACCAATTTTCCAAACTACCGTGAGTGTCTGCCTTCGTATTTAACTCTTTGCACACTAAGTAACTTCTATCTTGAAACAACTGTTGTCAGCAATAAATTTCATCATTAAGGTTTTTCATTTCTCCTCAAACACAGTGTCAAACAGTTTGAACCCTGATAAGATGCCAAGTTATTCTGCGTCTCATTCAGATCCAAACTGATTTGCTCAGGTAACATACTGTTGCAACTCCCACACTCTAGGGGAAGATTTGTAATAACCTTTGCACGGTTCACATTCGTATTTGACACCTTGTAAGTTAACTGTTTGACACTTTGATCATGTTTAACCATTTCCCTCATAAGCTATTTTTAGATACAACCTCTTTGAATAAATCTACCGAAAAGGAGCATTAACTAGAGAAAAGGACAATTTTAGAATATTGTAGTTTGAAACCATTGTGATAAATAGAGCATTTGCTCCTATAGGAGCAAATGCTCTATTTATCACAATGGTTTCACAAAGTGACTTTTACAGAGTCGTCAAAAGTCGTCAATATGAAGGAATGGGTTTACATCCTAAATATTTATGTAAGAAATAATGATACCGTAAATATCAATTAGATTGTCTTAATAGCACATGCACACAGAAAGTTTTGGCCATGGCAGAAACTGTATAATCATATCTATATCATATGCAAACAGAGCAGACCCTGATCAGAAGGCTCCTATAGGAACAGCTGGATCTGGGTTTACTCAGTTTGCAAAAGTGTAAAAAAAGAGTCTTTATGTAGTAAAAAGTTAACCCCTTACCTCCTGAATATTCATATAAGAAATAATGACAACATGAATATCAATTAGATTAACTGTTAGATTTCCATAGGAACACAGGAAATTTTGAAAATGGCAGGAAGTGTAGAATCATATCTATATCATAGCAAAACACAGCAGACCTTTATAAGACAGCTACCGCAGGATTTTCTGCTTTGGGTCTACTCAGTTTGCAAATGCTCAAGAAAAAAATCTCTATTAGGTAAACAATTAAGTGTTCAATATAATTATGATCATTACCTGAGCAAACAGTCTGAATGCAATGAGATACCAAATCACTTGGCATCTCATAAGTGTCCAAACTCTACTTGTATTTTGAAGGAGAGATGGAAGACAATCTTTTTCAGATGACAACTCTCTAGTGTATAAGGACTTTATCCTTTCCCCATAAAAATTTGCCTTTGCAAACAGAGAAGACCCAGATCAGGGTCTGTTCGGTTTGCTTATGAAATTATGAAAGAACTGACTTCAGTTTCTTAAAATACCAAACATCCTTTCGCGTGTATTCCCTTTTTTCATCAGTTATCAATATTACGGCTATTATCTAACTATTTGCACACCAGCGGTGAATCTGTGATTACCTAACAGTTTGGATCCAGATGAGATGGTGTATAGAGTGGTGTCTCATCAGGATCCAAACTTTTCGACACTTTGACCATGTTTTTGCAACAGCATGAGACAAAAAATTATTTTAAGAACTGAAGCAGACGACAGTTGTTGCAGACGTAAATTTACTTAGCCTGCAAAAGAGATAAAGATCATCTGCATAAGCAGTGTATCAATGCAAACAGTGTAGCACAAGATTGATGGCATCTCATCTGTTTATAAATGGCTGGCAAAATATTTCACAATTTCACAATCCACAAGCTCACTCTTCCCTTGCCATAGGCAAATCTATAATAACCTTTGCAAACAGTTTGGATTCAGATGAGATGCACAGTATCTCAGTGTCTTGTCATGTTCCATACTTGTCGGTTACCATGGTTATGTTTGGGTTTTTCAACAAAACTAAGAAAATTCAATGAAAATTCAAGTAGATGACTTATTCTGCAGACGACAATATGCGGCAGGGAAACATGTAATGGAAGAAGGTTTTATACTCAACCTACATTCAGCATCAGACATCACATCTTTTCTGACATAAAATATGTATGTGATACTGTATTTCTGACTGGTTTCCTGTATTCCCAAAGAATTTCTTTAGCCTGTTTATCCCTTAACTCCATATAAAAACGCCTCTTTATTCCTTTGCAAACTGAGAAAACCCAGATCAGATGGCTGCTGTAGGAGCTGTCTGATCAGGGTCTTATCTATCTGCTTATGGAATAATATTGATCTAATGTTTTACCATGGTTAACAAATCCTCCTGTTCATGACGCCATTATAACAATTCAACCAAAATTAATTCATTCATTATGTTTATTTTCTTGAACCCTTTCCTTAAAATAAACACCTTTTCAAACCTTTGCAAACAGAGTAGACCCAGATCAGACGGCTCCTGTCAACCCAAATCAGAAGGCTCCTGAACGAATCCTTTGATCAGAACAAGGGAATTTTTAACCATGGTACATACTAAAGAATCATATCTATAGTATTTCATAAGCAAACAGAGCAGACCCTAATCAGATGGCTCCTGTCCTGATGGTTGTCTGATCTGGGTTTATTCTGTTGCAAATACTTCAGAATTGTCTCTATCAGGTAAAGAGCAAGCTTAACCCTTTCCTCCATAGGCTATTTTTAGACCCAACCTCTTTGAATGAATCCACCCAAAAGGAGCATTTACTAGAGAAAAGTAAAATTTTAGAATTTTGTAGTTTGAAACCATTGTGATAAATAAAGCATTTGCTCCTATAGGAGCAAATGCTCTATTAGTTTCAAGCAGTGGTTATTACAGAGGCGTAGACAGGCGTATTTATGGAGGAAAGGGTTAAAACTTTCATTCATATAAACGCATTTTCACGCAATTGCAGAGTAGAGTACTAGACCCAGATCAGATGGTTCCTATTGGAGCCTTTTGATCAGGGTCTGCCCTCTTTGCTTTTGACATGACAGAGCTACAGATAAATATGTGTACTCAAATATCAAAATCGTCATTTCTCCAACAAACACTATGTTGTGACCACTCTTTAGAATCGTCTCTTAGAGACAATTCTAAATTAAGTGCGGTCACAATATAGGGTTTGGTGGAGAAATAAAGAAGTTATTCTTGAAAATGTTTTAATTTACACATCTTATCTGCAGCCCTGCATGGTATAGATCTGATTAATGTCATCATTTCTTACATGAATATTGAACAAGTAAAGGTTAAACTTCTCATCATCAAATTTTCTGTAGAAATGCCTCTAAAGGGAAATCATGATTGCTCAAAGTAATGATTTCAGCTCTAGTCGATATATAAATACAGACAAGACTGGATAAATGCGCTCTGTATGAGAGGCCACTAAATCTGACCACAAGCCAAGCCTTTGTATTGCCAGTTTGCAATATTTCAAATATGGAAAAAAAATCTTTTTTAAGTGCTTGCTAACCTGTACCTGATGAATATTCGTCTTAGAAATAATGACATCATTAATAACTTTTTTTATAATGGTATATAAACACATGCTATTTTAGCAGAAAATGTAGAATCATATCTATATAATGCCAGAGTAGACAGCTCCTACATCTGATCTGAGTCTACTCTCTTTACTAAGGTACCAAAATGCATCTCTCTCAGGTAAAGCGTCAACCCTTTCCTTCATCTTTTAGACTGTTTTTAAAGTTGCTAAAAGGCTTCTCTATCAGGTTAAAGATTAACACTATCCTAGAAGATATCCCTATCAGCAGATGTCCAGATAAGATGCGAAAAATTCAACATTTTCAAGAATACCTCCTTTATATCTCCACCAAACCCTAACTGTGACCACTCTTTAGAATCGTCTCTTGGAAACGATTCTAAAGTGTGGTCACTGTATAGGATTTGGTAGAAAAATGGCGATTTTAGTATTTGGGTAAGCACATTCACCTGTAATTCTCTATCAAGTAAAGGGTTAACCCTTTCCCCATTCAATTTCCATGTAAGGAATACTGACATCATGAATATTTATTAACAGACATTTTATAATGTAAATATTAAAAGGGAATTTTTTGCTTTGGTGAAAACTGAAGAATCAGACTTCTACATTGCCAAAAGCAACACAGCAGACCCTGATCAGACGGCTCCTATAGGAGCCATCTGATCAGGGTCTACACTGTTTGCAAATGTGTGAAAAGGCATTTATATGAGGAGCAAGAATTAACAATATCCTATTTGTCTTTGATACATCTTTACATAGTCTAACTCCACCTATCATGACAATAGACCATAATGTACAGACCACATATATAAGAAGCTCATCCTTTCCATCAGGCAGTATTCCTAAGTACACTTAACGAAACTGCCATCTGCTCAAACTGCTGTCAGCTTCAAAATTATCAATGAGTTATATTCTCTCTACAAAATTACTTTGTGAGCATCAAATGGCTTGGGTCGAGATGACATGCTTATGGAATAATACATGGACAAAATATGCTTTTACAAAAAAGCATCTAATTAATATTCATGGTGTCATTATTCTTACATAAATATTCATAGAGTAAACGGTTAATTATTTCACACATTTAAAAGTAATTGAGTATCCAACAAAACAAAGTAATACTTTCAGTATTTCCCCCTGATCATCAAATCATCTATTGTTTAAGTAATTCGTTAAGACAAGTATACTGATAAACAGTCTGTACAGCAAAACTTGCCCAGAGCTTACTGTCATACAAAATGTGTCCATGGATAAAGCGAACAAAAAAATATCTATGCTGGAATGGACATAGACTGGTAATAAATCTCATACAAGAGGGCAAAGATGGCCCTTAATCGCTCACCTGATTACCAGATTTAAGATTTTTGCTGGGTAGACCATGGGTAGGGCCAATATTGACATTAGGGACAATATTTGAACAATGTTGATAGTGGACCATGAGACGTGGTTCTACAGAGAACAAGATTTTCAAAGATTTAGAATATTGACTTTATCAAGACAATGATTCTGACCAATGAAGATTGGGCTAAAATTTGCCCTCTAGAGTATTTTTTCTAAGATTTGTCCTAGTGACCTACTTTTTATTCCCACCCCACCCATGATCACACTCAACCTTGATATCACCAAGACAAACACTCTGAGCGAGTTTGAGGAAGATTGGGCTAAAAATGTGGCCTCTGGAGTGTAAACAAGATTTTTCTAAGATATTACCCAGTGACCTACTTTTTTACCACACGTAACCCACTTTCAAACTTGTCCAAGATTTTATTAGGACAATCATTCTGACCAATTTTCATGAAGATTTGGCTATAAATGTAACCTCTAGAGTGTTCACAAGGTTTTCCTACTATTTGACCTAATGACCTAGTTTTTAACCCCACATAACCCACATTCAAACTGGTTTGAGATTTTATCAAGACAATCATTATGACCAAGTTTCATGAAGATTGGACAAAAAAATGTGACTACTATAGTGTTCACAAGGTTTTTCTACTGTTTGACCAAGTGACCTAGTTTTCAACCCCACTTGACCCACTTGAGAACTCGTCCGATATTTTATCAAGACATTCGTTCTGACCAAGTTTCATGAAGATTGGACAAAAAAAATATGACCACTAGAGTGTTCACAAGGTTTTTCCACTGTTTGATTTAGTGACCTAGTTTTTAACCCCACTTGACCCACTTCCGAACTCGTCCAAGATTTTATCAAAACATTTCGTTCTGACCAAGTTTCATGACGATTGGACTAAAATTGTGACTACTAGAGTGTTCACAAGGTTTTGCTACTGTTTGACCTAGTGACCTAGTTTTTAACCCACTTTTCAAACTCCTCCGAGATTTTATCAAGACAATCATTCTGACCAAGTTTCATGAAAATTGGGCTAAAAATGTGACCTCTGGAGGGTTCACAAGGTTTTCCTACTATTTGACCTAGTTTTTAACCCAACTTAACCCACTTTCGAACTCGTCCGAGATTTTATCAAGACATTCATTCAGACCAAGTTTCATGAAGATTGGACTAAAATTGTGACCACTAGAGTGTTCACAAGCAAATTGTTGACGACGCACGACACGCGACGCACGACGGACATTCAAGTCTCCCAAAAGCTCACCCTGAGCTTTGCTCAGGTGAGCTAAAAATTTGGAGCCATCTGATCAGGGTCTGCTCAGTTTGCTTTTGGCATTATAATTGATCTGACTCTACCAATACCTAATCATTCTATGTACAATAACATGTTACAGTAAAGTCCCGCTAATGCGACCACTTAATGAACAAACATGGCTGTCTTCATAAGCAGGTGGTTGCTTAATGCAGGACGAAAGTTATGCAGAAGCTTTCTGCATAACTTTCGCCCTGCATCAAGGTACCACCTGCCTTTGCCACTGTAAATTATGCCCCTTTTTGGTGGTCGCATTAGAGGGGTTTTACTGTATTATAGAAATACAGCTAATAAAAATTTATGATGTCATTATTTCTAACATGAATATTGAACATGGAAAGAGTTGGAGAAATACTAATTTACAGTCCCTATAAAATCAGAGCTACAGTTAAGAGTGCATACTCAAATACTAAAAAATTTCCACCAAACCCTATACTGTGACCACACTTTAGAATTGTCTCAAAGAAACGATTCTAAAGAGCAGTCACAGTATAGCGTTTGGTGGAGAAACAAAGGCGTTATTCTTGAAAATGTTTTAATTCACACATCTTATCTGGAGCTCTGTAAAATTATTCCATAGCTTGAGATTTTTGGTCGAGACCATTTTACAAACTGTATTTTCCGTGGTCCATCTATCCATGTACAGAGTTGAGCTCTTTCATTCTGATAAGAATTCTAAAAGGTTGACATTACAAACACAACAGACTCTGACCAAAGGGCTTCTATAAACATGTAGACAACATTTTGAGAATCAGTTGGGCGAAATATTGAAGGTAGAGGTTCTTCATAAAATCTTGGAATGTTAAATTTCTCAGGTGTTATTCACTGTATAGACAATTCCATTCATCCATAAAGATTCCGTCCCCTGGAAAACAGCAGGCCCTGACCAAAGGACTCCCACACAAGCCCTCTGATCTGGGTCAACAGTTTGAAATGCCAGCTCACTTTTCCCTCGTTCAAAAGGTTAAATCTTCAGTTTCGACAATATAACCATCTTCATTTATTGCTAAAGTCAGACAAAAGACTAGAATTCATGCATAATTGGCCCAGTTTGACAGCTGGGAACCAGTCTCAGACAATCAAGCAGAGTTTGGGGCTCTCTTTTTTTCCTCAGACAAACCGTATATATCCTACATACTCGGCCAGACAAACTGTCAGGCAATTAATGCAGACCCAGATAAAACTGCTTCGTCAAAAGCAGTTTTATCTGGGTCTGCTTAAATTGCTAGTTCATAAGCTTAATCTAAAGTTCTCATGGTGTCATATGGACTTATTCGACTTTACGAACTGGTGAAGAGGGGAGATAAGGTGTACTAATATTTACAGTAAACACGGTAGACACAACAGATTTATACTATTATCTCAATAAACGACAATAGTTTACCCTTTTCTTGGGATTTGATGTCGCCAGGTGTACCAACTTTCTTGTCCAAATCTGGAAGAAGAAAAAATATCCTTACATTTCTTAACCTTCAGAATCAGCGAAATGTCAGTCATAACCCATTTTGGTAAAAACAATCAGCCCTTTCAAGTTTTACATCAAAATATTGCTTGGTACCTTGATAGAGATACCTGTTGATGTCTTTGCAAACAGAGTATACCCAGATCAGACAACTCCAGTAAGATTTGTCTGACAAAGGGCCTGCTTTGTTTGATAGTGTAATAATAGAGATTCTGCCATTATCAAACTTTCTGCCATTACAGAAAACAAAATCTAATACTGATGTTGTCATTATTGCTACATACATGTTCATCAAGTATAGGAATAAACTTCAGTACAAATGCCTTAAAGACATAACGGCTAACTAAACAGAACAAATTCAGATACTTAACCCTTTCCCTCATATAAACGTGTTTTCACTCATATGCAAACAGAGTACACCCAGATCAGACAGCTCCTATAGGCGCCGTCTGATCTGGGTCTACTCTGTTTGGTGCTGATATGGTTTTTTACTTTCCCAAATGGCTACAATGTTCAACCTTCCACATTTCATTATAGATCAGGGTCTGCTCTGTTTGCTAATTGAAAAGGGAAAGGGTTAACCCCTACTGCTAATTAATATTCATGATGTCATTCTTACATGAATATTGACCAAGGTGAAAGTAACTATGTATTTGCAAATGGCAGCTGGATAATGGCTGATGCACTCTAACACAAAGCTATAACATGCAACGAGACTCTTGACCCATCTAAACGTAAGAAACTTTTGTCAGTTCTCGGACATTTGGCCCTAAGACAGTTTCCTCGAGTCAAAATTTGTTGTCCGCTACAATGGTCATCGCAAATTGGTCTAGAGTATTTATGGAAGTACTTAACCCTGTACTTGATACAATATCTTTCACCCCTTTGAAAACAGAGCAGACCAAGATCAGACGACTCCTGTAGGAGCTGTCCCCTAGGATCTGCTCTGTTTGCTTATGAATTCATAATAGATCTGAATCTATAGTTTCAACCAACACCGGAAAATCATGTTGACATAATTTGCCATAATAAAAATTCACCTAATAAATATTCACAATGCCAGTATTTCGTACAGATAAAGGTGTATACTCAAATTCTAAAATTGTCATTTCTCCACCAAACCCTATAGTGTGACCACTCTTTAGAATCATCTCAAAGAGACGATTCTAAAGAGTAGTCACAGTATAGGATTTGGTGAAGAAATAAAGGAGTTATTCTTGAAAATATTTTAATTTACACATCTTATCTGGAGCCCTGTCTTACATGAATATTCAACAAATAGAGGGTTATGACTGGCACTGATGTTGTTTAGAAAGGGTTTACTATTCATGGGATACAGAAGCCTGTATCGAAGTTTACAACTCTGGCGTTACTGAGTACAATATCATAACCATATCAAAGATGTACAAATTCACTTAAGAAACTATCCTATAAAGTTTCATCTTTGTTTTTGTGTTGTCGTTTTTTAACATGCCATTTGCTGAATTAAAATTGGATGGAATCTAACCAGACTCCAAAAGTATGCAACTGACCTCAACCCATGATATCAGCTGTTATGTCAGTAACATTTCATTCAAGTTTAGAATGCTTAGAGGCCTTCTTAAGGAGGAGACAATCAGTTGATGCAAGCTAAAGCCAGTGGGTCTAATTAGCATATAGACCAATAGGATCGCATAAATTAATTCCCTAGTTCATAATTAGTTGGTAAAATTATCTGAATAGCTAATAAGCTCACACATGCACAGGTGAAATATCTATTCAGTAGTTTTGTGTTGTAAACATTAAAGTTAGTACAATTAGGTCAAGCTTGATTCTATACCCAACAGTTGAATACTGACCATCTCTGCGAGCAGTGAAACATAAAACTACTGTACAACCTCTCCACGTGACAAAATTCTTAACCCTTTACTCCATGAATATTCATGTAAGAAATAATGACAACATGAATATTAATTAGATTAACTGTTATAATAATAGGACATGGACACAGGAATTTTTGGCCATGGCAGAAACTGTAGAATCATATCTATATTAAAGCAGGAGCTGTCTGATCTGGGTCTGCTCTGTTTGCAAATGTGTGAAAATATGTTCATATGAAGGAAAGTGTTAAATCTTAGGTTTTACCCTTTCCTCCATAAATACGCCTTTCTACGCCTCTGTAATAGTCACTTCTTGAAACTATTGTGATAAATAGAGCATTTGCTCCACAGGAGCAAATGCTCTATTTATCACAATGGTTTCCATACTAAACAATTCTAACATTTTCTTTTTCTCTAGTAAATGCTCCTTTTCGGTAGATCTATTCAAAGAGTTTGGGTCTAAAAATAGCTTATGTGGGAATGGGTTAATCCTTTCAATGCTGAATTCTCATCTGAGTGGAATAGCTATCAGCGTTCAACTATAGCGTCCACATAGTATGAAAAGCTTATACTTGCTGGAGGATTTTGAACAGCAAACAGTGCCAACCCTGATCAAAGGGCACAGTCGGCTAAATGTCATTCGCCACTCTAATAAAACAGAATTTTCTATTTCTAGTAACACTGACCTTGACCTGACTGACCCCTAATGCATTCTCAACTTACATCTCCATGCAAGTTCTATACAAACCAAGTGCTTTGAAATATCTTATTCCTTAATAAAGTTATTGTTTTGAAACCAAGTTTGAGATATGCCTATACTTCTTCCCTCCACATGCCTGCATGCCCAACTACATTCGCCAATCAAATAAACAGAATTTATTTGTGAAAATTTGGTTAAAAATCATGTTATTAATATTCATGACATCATTAAATCTTACATGAATATCCATGATGAAGTGTGGGGTTAAATAAGCATATAACTAAGGGTACCTAAGTTAGCGTCCCCATTGGGCAATTTTCCAACACTACCAGGGTTCCCAGGCTCTTGTTTGACAGAGTTTTCTTCTTTTATTTCTTCTTTTACATCTGGTGTCATTTCCGACTTTACTCCATTGCTGTTGATCTCGTGCTGTGTTTGTTGCTGTGGCCGTGGCTTGGCCTCTGGTGATGACAGCAGTCCCGCGAGATCCTGTGTTTCTTGTTTCAAGACATCACCATCATTGTCTTCATCCACACAGTTTTTATTTTGCTCCATTGACTGAAAAACAAAACAAATTGGTTAGGGAAACTTTTTTCCAGATAATGCAAGCAACTTTTTAATATGTTGTAGAGGGGAGACTAGGTGTCCCAATATTTAGGGTAATTAGGCTACATGTAATAGTTATAAATTATGGCCCCTGTTAGAATGTGATGTTTATAGCAAACAGCTGTACAGTGTTTTAACCCTTTCCTTCATATAAACACATTATCACGCCTTTGCAAACAGAGTAGACCCAGATCCGATGGCTCCTATAGGAGCCATCGGATCAGGGTCTGCTCTGTTTGCTTTTGACAATATATAGATCTGATACTGCAGTTTTTTGACAAAGCAGAGAACTTCTTAGAAATGTATACATTATAAAACTTCAGCTAATACATATTCATGATCTCATTATTTCTTACAGGAATATGAAACGGGGAAAGCGTTAAGAGACCACTTACTGATTAATCATAGAAGTATTAAAAACAGGTGCTTGCTTGATGCTGGGCAAACATAATGCAGAAAATTCCTTTCAGTCCTTTGTGAGCTTTCTACTTTACTTTTGTTTTGTATTACCTTTTCCCTGTTGAATATTCATGTAAGAAATCATGAAATCATGAATAATTAGTAGTTGAACTTTTATAATGGCATATGTACATAGGATTTTTAGTTATTGGTATTGGTAGAAACTGTAGAGTCAGATCTATCATAATTTCATAAGCAAACAGAGCAGACCCTGATCAGATGGCTCCTACAGGAAATGTCTTGCTCAAGTTACCACCCTGTCTTAACCTTTTTCCTGATAATAATTATATCAATCAGATTAATTTTTATAAATTGATAACCAGATCTCTGGCCATGGCAGAAACTTGAATCAGATCTGTATCAGGGTCTGTTCTGTTTGCTTATGAAAAAGTAAAACCTCTCTAAACCAGACATTAAATCTAGCATAGATATCAGTCTTGGAGACAGGTGGTAGCTTAATGCAGGGTGAAAGTCATGTAGAGAACTGCTCTAGGAGCTTTCTGCATGACTTTCACCCTGCATTAAGCAGCCACCTGCCTTAAAGTATCTAAATTCTTCTGAAATATAATTCCGGTTTAGAGAGGTTTTACATTATATTATAAATCTGGTTCTACAGTTTCTGTCCCTTGTTAATTTTGCGATATAAAAATTCAGTTAATTAATATTCATCATATCATTATTTCCTGCATACATATCCATGGAGATAAGGGTTAACCCTTTCCCTCATATAAACGTGTTTTCACGCATTTGCAAACAGGGTAGACCCTGATCAGACGGCTCCTAGAGGAGCCGTCTGATCAGGGTCTACCCTGTTTGCTAATACAATTTGATAGATCTGTTTCTTTACTTTCTAAAAGGTCTACAATGTTCCACCTTCCATATTTCTTTCATAACTATTTTGTTAATGAATATTCAGTAGGTACTGAAAAATGGCCTAAATATAGAACAGGGAAAGGGTTCAGACAGGTTTTACTGTAGCAAGGGCCTGCTCTTCAGTAATCAAGTACACTAAACACTCTTCTAAAATCCCTTAACCCTTTCCCTCGTCTATGTTTATTCCAAATTTCAATACCTACTGAATATTCATGGATAAAATAGTTATAATGAAATATGAAAGGTGGAACATTGTAGCTATTTAAGAAAGTAAAGAAACAGATCTATCAAATTTCATTTGTAAACAGAGCAGACCCTGATTCGACGGCTCCCATCATGAGCTGTGTAATCTGGGTCTACTCTGTTTGCTCATGCCTGAAAACAAGTTTATACGAAGAATAGAATTAAGACAGGTTTTACTGTGTAGTAGCAATGACCTGCTCTTCAGTAATCAATTACCCTCAACACTCTTCTAAAATCCCTTAATACAACCAATTTCTTCCAACACTTTTAATATGCTAAACAAAACAGCTGGTTGCATAATATAGGTCAGAAGTAATGCAGAAAGCTCCTATAGCAGCTTTTTGCATTACTTGACCTGCATTTAGCTACCACCTGCCTTCCATACCCATAATTAAATTGCTTAAGACAGGTCTTACTGTATTGGAGCAAAGACCTTCTCTTCAGTAATCAATTACCCTAAACACACTTCTAATATCCCTTAATACAAAAAAGTTTTTTCATTACTTTAATATGCTAAAAAGTAGGTGGTTGCTTAATACAGGTCAAACGTAATGCAGATAGCTCCCATATGAGTTTTCCAGATTACTTTCAACCTGCATTTAGCTACCATCTGCCTTCCACACCCATAATTAGGTTGTTTAAAACAGGTTTTACTGTATAGTAGCAAAGACCTGCTCTTCAATAATCAATTACCCTAAAACACTCTTCTAAAACCCTTAACACAATCACTTTCTGGTAACACTTTCAATATGCTGTGGGCAATTCCAAGACAATCTAAGCACACAGGATCCATATGGATTGATAAAGTACTCTACCTCCCCTCAGAATTAAAATGTTCATGACTCTGAACATGTTTCTGAAACAGTATGAAACTAATATCTGTTTTGAGGACTTACAGCAGATGACAATCCAGCAACATTTACAAGACCATTCTTGTAGAGAGATTTTCTAATTACTATGTTCCTGTCGATGCTTGGAGTATGGGTAATTCTGCTGTGTCAATTGCCTTTTTATGCCATCAATTGCTCTTCAGTCGCCCATAATCTTAAACTACGGAGCAGTAAAATAAACAGATCATCAAAAACTGATATCAAATCTCTATGCATTTAATCTATTAAAACTATCAGCAGCATACCCAGTCATCTCAATCACCAATTAAATCAGCAAATACAATAAGGGGGAAAATATGTCGCAGAAAGAAACATATTTGTTCCAGCTGCTTAAGGTAGAAGAACACTAAAGTCTTGCTCTATCTCTCTTAACTATTGTTGTCTGCAATAATTGTTCTCTGCTACAAACTTCTACATCAACCATTTCCCTGATATCAACACCTTTTCACGCATTTGCAAACAGAGTAGACCCAGATCAGATGGCTACTATATGAGCCATCTGATCAGGGTCTGCTCTGTTTGCTTGTGACATGGTATAGATTTAACCTGTAGAATTTGTCAAAGCAAACTATTCCCTTGAAAATTTTATATTATAAAAATTGAGCTAATAAATATTCATGATGTCATGTTGAACAGGGAAAGGGTTTAATATTTTTTATAAAACCTTGACCTGGGTGTCAAACAGAATTTGTTACTCATCATCCCATCTGGATCTAAAATGGTCGCAGATAATTAAAAACAAGAGCACCGCAAGACGGGGCAATATACGCCCGAAGGCTGTTCTATAAAATTATGTTGAAAAATAAAGGAGGAGTTAGTTGCACAAGAAATTGCTACCTGAAACTATCAAAGGGCAATAACTCCAGAATGAACAAGTTTGAAATAAGTGAATAAATATCCAAGATATGAGCATGGTAAGAACAGTGTACATAGCAATCATTTTCAGACTTTCAGACTTTTTTGAACTTTGGAAAAAAAGTCGAGAAAGTTTAAACCGAACGTGACATAAGTGCGTTTAACCTTTCACCTTCAAATATGACTGACCTTAAAGGTAATGATGTAGGTCTAGTTAGCTACAGCCAGGACACAAAATTTGCTAACGCTCTATTTGTGACCTTGACCTTGAAAGTTCACAATTGGGTTTTGTATGCAACACACCTTCAAGTGATACTGAAGCCCTATTTGTGACCTTGACCTTGAAAGTTCACAATTGGGTTTTGTACGCGACACACCTTCAAGTGATACTGAACATATGTGTGAAAGAATTTTGAAAATCGGAGAAAAAATGAGTAAGTTATAGCCAGGACACGAATTTGCTAACGGACGGACAGAATTGCTAACGCCCTATTTGTGACCTTGACCTTGAAAGTTCACCATTGGGTTTTGTACGCGACACACCTTCAAGTGATACTGAACATATGTGTGAAAGAATTTTGAAAATTGGTGAAAAGATGAGTAAGTTTTAGCAAGGACACGAAAATTGCTAACGCCTATTTGTGACCTTGACCTTGAAAGTTCACAATTGGGTTTTGTACGCGACACACCTTCAAGTGATACTGAACATTTGTGTGAAAGAATTTTGAAAATCGGAGAAAAAATGAGTAAGTTATAGCCAGGACACGAATTTGCTAACGGACGGACGGACAGAATTGCTAACGCCCTATTTGTGACCTTGACCTTGAAAGTTCACCATTGGGTTTTGTACGCGACACACCTTCAAGTGATACTGAACATACGTGTGAAAGAATTTTGAAAATTGGTGAAAAGATGAGTAAGTTTTAGCAAGGACACGAAAATTGCTAACGCCCTATTTGTGACCTTGACCTTGAAAGTTCACAATTGGGTTTTGTACGCGACACACCTTCAAGTGATACTGAACATTTGTGTGAAAGAATTTTGAAAATCGGAGAAAAAATGAGTAAGTTATAGCCAGGACACGAATTTGCTAACGGACGGACGGACGGACGGACAGACAGACAGACGGACACCCAGCCAGACGGCCAGACGATGGAGACCATAACATAATACGACCCTTCGGGCGTATAAAAATACCCGTTACTATATAAATATGCCTTTCTAAACAGAGTAGACCCAGATCAGACAGCTTGTATAGGAGTCGTCTGGTCAGGTTCTGCTCTGTTTGCTTATGATATAATATAGACATTATTCTACAACAGTTTCTGCCAAGGCCAAAAATTCTTGTACCCATATCGATGTGACATTATTAAAACTACAGTAAAACCTCTCTATAACGACTACTAAATTGTGCTAATTAGTTGGTATATAGAGCGAGTGGCTGCTTAAAGCAAGGTGAAAGTAAAACAGAACTCTCCCATAGGAGCGTTCTGTTTTACTTTCACATTGCTTTAAGCAGCCACCTGCCTTTAACACAAAATAATTTATGTAATTTAGTGGTCGTTATAGAGAGGTTTTACTGTAATCTTATTAATACTCATGATGTCATTATTTCTTACATAAATATTCATGGAATAAAGGGTTAATCACTAGCATGCAAAGAGTTGAGGCTGATTAAGCCCATCCATGACAACAGTTATATGGTTAATTTCCAATCTTTCACTTCTTGTTACAAGTGAGTGCTAATCCAATAGACTCAGAGACAAGTACACGATAACTTCAGATGATATTTATACCAAAACAAACACTTTACCCCCACAAAACAAATACACATCAACCGGGTAATGGGCAAGACTAAGGATATGCTGACATAAAAATAAGCTAATATTACCATGGTCTTACGCCTCATTTAGTCAAAACAAAATGCTTCTTGAAATCAATTGTGTGTAAACACGGTTTGTTCCAGATCAGATGTAGCTTTCAGAATTGATATGTAAACAATAGATGGAACAATTTATTAGATTAGCTCCAGAGCTATAGATAACAGAGTGTACCATCATTTCTCCACCAAACCCTATGTTGTGACCACTCTTTAGAATTGTCTCGAAGAGACAATTCTAAAGAGTAGTCACAACATAGGGTTTGATGAAAAAATAAAGTTTTACAAGACTGAAAATATTTTAGTTTACGTATCTTATCTGGAACTCTGTTGGCTCTTTACATGACAGTGACACATATTTGCAAACAGAGTAGACCTCCTTACGAGCTATCAGATCAGGATACACTCTGTTTGCTTATGAAATAAAATAGATCTGATTCTGCATTTTCAGTAATGTTAAAAATTCCCTTGTTCATCATGCCATTACAAAAATTTGGCCGATTAGTATTCATACAGTATCTTTATTTCTCCATAAAACCCTATGTTGTGAACACCCTTTAGAATAGTCTCTTTAACTCATTCCCTCATAGGCTATTTTTAGATCTTACCTATTTGAATAAGTCTACCGAAAAGGAGATTTACTAGAGAAAAGGAATTTTTTTAGAATTGTGTAGTTTTGAAACCATTGTGATAAATATAGCATTTGCTCACAATGGTTTCACAACGTGACTTTTACAGAAGCGTCAAAAGGCGTCAATATGCGGGAATGGGTTAAGACAATTGTAAAGAGTGGTCACACATAGAGTTTGGCGGAGAAGTAAAGGAGTCATTCTTGAAAATGCTTAAATTTACACATCTTATCTCGATATGTTGAATTCTTAAAATAACATTATGTACACATGAGCTTTTGGTATTTGAAGACACTGTAGTAAACAGAACACACACTGGAGCCATCTGATCTGGGTCTACTTTGTTTGCAAAGGCATGAAAACCGGTCCATGTGACAGAAAGGCCAATCAATGCTGAGAAACTATATGATTAACTGGCCAATCAAAACTGTAGAAATGACTTACCATTATTGTGGGTGTGGTTGTATGCATCCTGACCAATCAGAGCCCAAATCTGGAAAAGAAAACAACCCTGTATGAATTGTAGGAAAATAACAAAATAAAAGCATATACATTCACAGAATTAAAAAAATATTTCTGAAATTAACAAATAGAAACTCTGAAGTGATCATGTAAGAAATAATGACATCTTGAATATTCATTAGCTAATTTTATATATTGCCATTATGAAGTTTTTGGTGTTGGTAAAACTTGTACAATCAGATCAATTATAATTTCACAAGCAAACAGAGCAGACCCTGATCAGACAGCCCCTACAGGAACCATCTGATCTGGGTCTGCTCTGCAAATGCAAAGCCTTTGTAAGGTAAAGGGTTAACCATTTGAATGCTGAATATTCAAAGTAGTATGGTCCAGTGTCCATTCAGTATGAAAGGATTAAATTTGCAAGAGGGTTTTGAATGGCAAACAGTGCAGACACTGATCAGGGGCATGCATACATTGATCAGAGGGCTCTTTTATGAGCCATTTGATATGGGTCTGTGCTTATTTGTAAATAAACGTATACTTGTTTGCAGCATTCAAAGATTAAATTTGTTGACTAATCTTAATCTGACTGCATAATGAGCCACTACCCTGTGATATGACTCATTTGAGGTATGATAATTAAAATACCAGTACCCCAGCTCCTAGTTATCCTAAATACATTTTTGACATACAAATCAGAGCTACAGATAAAGGTGCATACTCAAATACTAAAATCGTCATTTCTCCACCAAACCCTATGTTGTTACCACTCTTTAGAATTGTCTCTTCGAGACAATTCTAAAGAGTGGTCACAACATTTGGTTAGGTGGAGAAATAAAGAAGTTATTCTTGAAAATCTGGACCTCTGTGAATATTTTGGATAATTAAGGTACGATGTTGGTAACAGGCAAATAGTGAAAACCAAGATCAACCTGTTCCTGAAGAAACAGTTTGATCAGAGCCTACACCATATTTTACAAAATACTGGTTCAATACTGTGCTGAATTGACTTAACCCTTGGAATGCCAGACATATATATATACATATATATATATATATATGCACTGGCAACTGCAAACAGTGTAAACCTAGATTAAAGGGCTCCTAGAGGAACGCTCTGATCAGAGTCTGTATTCCAAAGTTTACAAACCACTGGAGAGTAGAAATTGAAATTGAATGAACATTTAAATCTCACTAATGCAACCAAATAATTTAATATATATAAGTCCATAAGAACAGGTGGTTGCTCAATGCAGGACAAAAGTAATGCAGAAAGCTCCTAAGAGCTTTCTGCAAAACTTGTCCTGTATTAAGCTACCATAAGTTTTTAAAAAGATGTGTTTGTGAAACACTATGCTCCCTGATTATCGCCAATATAAATTTGACCCGTAATTTGACCTTGACCTTAATAAGTCACCCCTAAAAATGTTCGCCTCCATAATTTACACATGCATTCCAAGTTTGAAGAATCTATGTGCAACGGCTACAAAATTATGGTCAATGTTAAAGTTGTCCTCAAACAGACAGAGCAAAAACAATACCCCCACCCCCGCGAAAAATCAAGAATTAAAAACTTCTTATTAGCGAGACTTTACTGTACTAATACATGGGGGTAAATCTGGTATAGCGCCCCCCTGTAAGCAACTGACAAAAAAAATATATTCATGTGTTGAGAATGTTCTGCTAGCAATCAATCTTTGACAACAATTATCGTACAGAGAAGTTCCATGTACAGGAACAGAATTCCTTCATATCACACCATGTCCATCACCTGATACTGTCAAATAGACTGTGCATATTGCAGAATGTCAGAAACTTTCTCCCACTTATATATTGTACAAAATCCTATTCTTTAAACCCTTCCAATGCTGAATATCAAATGGACTATTCCAAAATTCAAACATGTCAAGCTTACGGTGAATATATAGTGAATTTTTCCAAAGAAAAGTGTAACATAAACTGTGCAGACCCTGATGATAGGGCTCCTATAAGAGAGCCCTCTGATCAGGGTCTGCACTGACTTGTCATAAAAATAATTTTCTTTGATGATAAATTTTTATATATTTTGTTTCATTATAATTCAAAGAGGGAGGAGTCAGTTTTAATCATTCAACTTTCCCTGTTCTATGTTTATTCCGAATTCTGATACCTACTCAATATTCATATACAAAATAGTTACACTGAAATATAGAAGGTGGAACATTGCCATTTTAGAATGTAAAGAATCAGATCTTTCAAATTCCATTAGCAAACAGAGGAGACCCTGATCAGAGGGCTCCTCTAGGAGCCGTCTGATCTTGGTCTGCTCTGATTGCAAATGCGTGAAAAACATGTTTATATGAGGGAAAGGGTTAAGAGTTAAGCTGGTTCTGTACTGTTTGCAAGCTATATGAAGGCAATTTCTACCACACTCTCCAGTAATTACACACAGTATATAATATTGACTTTATGTATGTCTAACACGGTATCCATTGTATGATAAAACCTTTCTAATGTGACCTCCAAAATACATCTTCTACTCAGTCCTACAGGCAGGTGGTAGCTTAATGCAGGACAAAAGACATGCACAAAGCTCCATCAGCTTTCTGAATTATTTTTGTCCTGCATTAAGCAACCATCTGCTATAACCCTTTCCCTGTTCAATATTCATGTAAGGAAAAATGACAACATGAATATGCTACATTTTAATACTGAAAACTTTTCAAGGAAATTCTTTACTTTGACAAAAACTGTAGAATCAGATCTATATCATGTCAAAAGCAAACAGAACAGACCCTGGTCCTATAGGAGCCATCTGATCTGGGTCTACTCTGTTTGCAAATGCGTGAAAACGTTTATATGACGGAATATTCATTAAGTGATCGCTTTACAAGAATTCAACTGTATTATCTTTCCATTTGTCGATCTACCCCCATGTCTATCAAATAAGAGCGGTTTTTTCTCTCTCAAAAGAATTGATTACTTTTTTCTCTTCACCAGACTGCTTCCAGAAAAATGGAGCATCAGAATGGTACCAAATCAATACAGCTAAAGTGGTTCAACATTTGATAAAAATGTAGACACAGTCCATTACCATAGCAATCAAGCAATTCTATGACTCCCCAGTAGATCAGCTAACATAATTGCCTCTCTAAAATCAAATTGACAGCATGTGATCTATAGTTTTGACATCAAACAATAATTGTGTCAGAAGATAAGAGAAAACTGGTCAAAATATATGTAGAACTAATACACTAGACAATAGAAGCCTACAAGATTATGTCTGTTGCATTTCAATTTTTTCTTTCTATTTGTTGTTTTACACAGAATATCTCAAACAACCAGGGACATAGCTTATTTCAAAACTGTCTTCTGCAAAATTGATTTAACCCTTTCCTCCATAAATACGCCTTTCTACGCCTTTGCAAAAATAGAAGACCCAGATCAGACGGCTCCTATAGGAGCCGTCTGATCAGGGTCTGCTCTGTTTGCTTATTATATAATATAGATATGAATCTACAGTTATTGCCATTGTCAAAACATTCCTGTGTCCATGTCCTATTATAACAGTTAATCTAATTAATATGCATGCTGTCATTATTTCTTAAGTGAATATTGATGGTGTAAAGGGTTAAATGTCAAACATGCCCTGAAAGAGCCCTTTGGACAGAGTCTACACTTTTAATTATTATGTTAGCTTTGCTTCATAAATAGGCCTTTTGACTTTGCAAACAGTGTAGACCCAGATCAACAGCCTCTGTAGGAGCTGTCTGATCATGGTCTACTCTTTTTGCTAATGGAATAAAATAGATCTGATTCTAAAGTTTCCAATATGACAAAAAGTTCCCTTACAAAAATGCTGTCAATGTATATTCATGAGGTGATAAATTCTTGTATAATTATGCATAAGGAGAAAGGGTTACTTTACTCCATAAATACATCTTCCTTAGTCTGCCTTTGCAAACAGAGTAGACTCAGATCAGATGGCTCTTACAGGAGCTGTCTGATCAGGGTCTGCTCTGTTTGCCTATGGTATAATTTTCTGTGTTCATATGCCATTATCGAAAAAAATAAAATTGATATTCATGATGTCATAATTTCTAACATGAATATTCATGGAGTAAAATTAATGGTATACAAATATATGTATAGGGGAGATACTTAGGATACCCTGGTAATCATTTTCAACCTAGATATGGCACTGGGTGACCCAGTTTCTCATCAGGATCATAACCTTTGGCACTTTGATCATAGTTTTGAAAAAAGATGGAGAAAGTTCACTTGAGGAATCTGAATTGATCCTGATCAAACCAAATGTGATTCATCACCTGATTTGGATCTAACCTGTTTACAAATGCTAGCTGTTCACTGACTGATATTTACCTTAGGTAAACCAAAGCAATACATTAAGGTGTGTATTCCAATACTAAAATCATCAGACGGTTTTAACCCTTTCCTTCATACAAATTTGTAAACAAGGCAAACCCAGATCAGACTAATCCTGTAGTAGCCCTCTTATCTGGGTCTGCTCTATTTGCTTTTGGAAATAGAATAGATCTGACCACAGCTTCTACCAGTATCAAAATATCCTCTGTACATTTGCCATTTCAAAAGTAGTTACCCCATTCCCTCAAAGGCTATTTTTAGATCCAACCTCTTTGAATGAATCTACCGAAAAGGAACATTTACTAGAGAAAAGGAAAAAATTAGAATTGTGTAGTTCTGAAACCATTGTGATAAATAGAGCATTTGCTCCTATAGGAGCAAATGCTCTATTTATCACAATGGTTTCAAAAAGTGACTTTTACAGAGGCGTAGAAAGGCGTATTTATGAAGGAAAGGGTTAATAATAGTCATGATGACAATGTTTCTTACATGGATATGCAACAACAAAAGAGGTCATAACATAGGATTTGGTGGAGAAATAAAGGAACAATATTCTTGTAAATGTTTGAATTTTCACATCTTATCTGACCTCTGGAATGCAGAGATGGCAACCATTATAAGTCTGAAAAACATATGCGAGACTTCTGTTTCTATTGCTTGGCACCTATTATTAACTTTCTGCAAGTTTAGAAATCAGTATGCAAAAACTCTTGTCTGCTACAATTCTGAAAGCTAGGTTTTCCTAACTCTTCTCTTCCAAAATTTAAACACACATAGTCACACAGTTTGGGATCCTGATGAGATGCTGACACTTCACTAACCCTTTCCCTATTCTATATGTATTCAAAATTTCAATACCTACTGAATATTCATGTACAAAATAGTTACAATAAAATATGGAAGGTGGCATATTGTAGTCATTTAAGAAAGTGAAGAAACACATCTATCAAATTCCATTAGCAAACGGAGCAGACCCTGATCAGATGGCTCCTATAGGAGCTGTCTGATCTGGGTCTACTCTGTATGCAAGTGCGTGAAAACCTTTATATGAAGGAAAGGGTTAAGATTCAAACAGTTTGTATAAGGTTATCATGTATTTCCTGCTAGCAAGCAAAGAGTTTAATTATGAGAAACCTTATTTTTTTGGAGTCCAACAACTAATCAAATAATTATGCAGAGATGCCAGACTTGTGTTAAACTCTTTGTAATCTAAGTAGCTGTCTTCTACAAAAACTGTTGTTTGCTTCAATTTTCCATCATATAAATGCCTTTTCACACATCTGCAAACAGAGTAGACCCAAATCATACGGCTCCTATAGCAGCTATTTGCTAATGGAAGTTGACTGATCTGTTTCTTTAGTTTCTAAAATTGCTACAATGTTCCAGTTCAATATTTCATAAGCAAACAGAGCAGACCATGATCAAAAGGCTTCCACAGTAGCCATATGATCTGGGTATACTGTGTTTGCAAAGGCATTAAAAGGCATGGAACTATCTATGGAGTAAAGGGTTAAGGAATAATACTGATCTGATTCTGCAGTTTCTGCCATGGCCAAAAAAAACTGTTTTGCCAAAATATATAGCTAATGAATGTTCATGAAGTCATTTTTTACCCCATTCCTCCGTAGGCTATTTTTAGACATAACCTCTTTGAATAAATCTTACGAAAAGGAGCATTAACTAGAGAAAAGGATAATTTTAGAATTTTATTGTTCTGAAACCATTGTGATAAATAACAGTACAGTACAGACTGTTCATAACGGCAAATATTAACACTTTTACACAGGAAATGTTTGGCAATTACAGAAACTACAGAATCAAAATCTATATCATTCCATAAGCAAATACAGCTGACCCGGTTCTGATAGCTCCTACAGGAGCCATCTGATACGGGTCTACTCTGTTTACAAAGGGGCTTAAATGGAGTGTTCATGAAGTATAGGGTTAAGTTCACTCTTTTCTTTCTAAAATTGCTCAGAATCTGTTCAAATTTTTATAATAATTCAATTTTTTTATTATTTTTTTTCCCCCAAAAATAATGATCAACCAAGTATCAAACAGCTTTGATTCTGATGCAGAGCTACACTACAGATAACGGTGCATACCCAAATATTAAAATCATCATTTCTCAACCAAACCCTATACTGTGACCAAAAAGTAAAGAAACTGATCTATCAAATTCCATTAGAAAACAGAGCAGACCCTGATCAGATGGCTCTTGCAGGAAAAGCATTTATATGAGAGAAAGGGTTAAAACTTAATTGAATTCACTTAGCTCGTTAGCTATACATTAGCGAATGTCAAACAGCTTTGATTTCAATTTGATGTCAATTTACTAAGTATCTGAATCTGATTCAAAGCTGTTTGGAAATGAAAAGCATATCACGGTTACTCATATTAACCATTTACTCTGTGAATATTCATGTCAGAAATAATGACTGTATGAATATTTGATGAATCAGATGAATTTTAATAATGCCATCATGAACAAAATCATTTTTACCACTGCAGAAACTAAAGCTTTACAGATAAGACTTCCGTGTTGGGTACAGGGTTAACCCTTTCCCTATAAATACAAAATGCTTTTTCATCCCTTTGTTGGGTAGACCCAGACCAGGAGCCGTCTTGACTGAGCCTTAAACCTTTCCCTGTTCTGTGTTCATTCCAAATTTCAATACCTACTGAATATTCATTCATTACTTTTATCCTGCATTAAGCTACCACCTGCATCTAGCATCCAGAATTATACCTCTTTTAGGAGGTCGCATTAGTGGGGTTTTGCTGTATATTATTTCATGAGCAAACAGAGCAGACCCTGATCAGATGGCTCCTACAGGAGCTGTCTGATCTGGGTCTACCCTGTTTGCAAAGGTGTAGAAAGGCATATTTATGGAGTAATGGGTTAAAGGCCAAAAGATGAAAAGGCTGCAGAAATTGATTAGCAATATTTACTATCAATAATATATGCACCTGATCACTTAATGGGTGTGTTTGTTACAGCTGAACTGTAACCAGACTACTATATCATTGAACATTGTAGGATTTGCTGGAAAAACAAATAAGAGGGTCATACAGGCTCGATATTGCTCACCTAAGTTACCATGAGCACTTCATGGCTCCTAAAGGAGTTTTCTGCATTGTTTTCAGTCTACATTAAGCTACCACCTGTATTTTGAAAAAAAATACTATATATAATTATTATTTTATCTAATGGTTATTATACAGGGTTTTAGTTGTTATTGATGCTGTTTGCACTCCCATCCCTACATCTTTTTTAAACCTTTCCCTGTTCGATTTTTATTCCAAAATTCAATACCTACTGCATATTCATGAACAAAATTAGTTATAATGAAATATGGAAAGCAGAATATAATAGCAATTTTAGAAACAAAAGAAACATATCTATCAAATTCCATAAGCAAACAGAGCAGACCCTGATCAGACGGCTCCTATAGGGGCCATCTGATCTGGGTCTACTCTGTATGCAGATGCGTGAAAACATGTTTATAACAATTATAAGGACAGGGGATGTTTATTCGAGTGGGACTCAGTGTTTATTACAGGAAATACATACAGATCTGCAGAGGGCTCCAGACAAGACTGCACCGTTTAAATTGTCATGAAAGTCCCCACTAGCAAATTTAATTCTTTTTATATTGACTGGATTCTAAGGTTAAACAGTGATTAAACTAATTTGAAAATACAGCTCATTAAGGCCAATTGGCTATAATGTCACCATACCTGGCTGTTTTAACACTTCTCAACACATGACCTGCAGTATCAGTCTCATATATAAAACATACTGGCAATATTCAAAGTGGATTGGCCTGTCAGTGTTTAGCTATAGTCAAACCAGTTTGAAAGGATAAATCTGCTACAATACATTGACTCAGAAACAATGCAGACCCAGATAAAGGAACTCCTGATCAACAGTCTCCTCTGGGAATCCTTTGATTTGGGTCTACACTAATGGAAAATGAGAGACCATTCTTTTCCCACATTCAAAGGGTTAACTCATTTCCTGTCCATTGTTGCATGTTCAAACTGCTCTGTTTCATATTTTAACTCTTTCCCTCATATAATATGTTCTCGCCCATTTGCAAACAAAATACAGTAAAAACCTCTCAATAACGACCACTAAATTGTGTTAATTAATTGGTATTTTGGGCAGGTGTTTGCTTAAAGCAAGGTGAAAGTAAAACAGAACTCTCCTATAGTAGTGTTCTGTTTTACTTTCACCTTGCTTTAAGCATCCACCTGCCTTTAACACAAAATACTTGATGTATTTAAGTGGTCATTAAAGAGAGGTTTTACTGTAGACCCAGATCAGTCATACAGGAGCCGTCTGATCAGGGTCTGCTCCCATTGCTTATGAAATTATAATAGATATGACATACAGTTTCTATCAATACCAAAAAATCCTATGTACATAATATTCCATAATAGAAATGCAGCTAATAAATATTCATGATGTCATTATCTCTTACATGAATATTCAACAGGGAAAGGGTTAATCCTTATCCTGCTCATTGTCAAACAGCTTGGACTTTGAATTTAGTCTGGATTAAAGTTGTTGCAAATGCAAGTCTACGTAATGGTGAATAGGAGGAAAAATCTTCACCAGCCAAGCAAAGCCTTCTCATCTGTGAAAATTATCATCAGCTTCAAATCTACCGTATACATAAATTTCTCCTTCAATGCACATGCAGTGTCTAACTGCCTGCGCTATGATAGGATCTCCAGACAATTTGCATCATATCCTTTTACCTAATTAATAGCGATACTTTTTGATGACTTTACAAACAGGGTAGACCAAGATCAGTCAGCTCCAGTAGGACTGCTCTGTTTCCTTATGGACATTTATAGATCTGATTATACAGTTTCTGCCATGGCCAAAAAACAATCCTGTGTTTAATATGCTATTATAAACCCTTTCCCGCATATAAACGCATTTTCACTCATTTGCAAACAGAGTAGACCCTATAGGAGCCGTCTGATCTGGGTCTGCTCTGTTTGCTTTTGACATGATGTAGATCCAATTCTATATATCCGAATCTATTAAAGCAAAGAAAAATTCCTTGAAAAATTTACATTATCAAAATTCAACTTGTAAGTATTCATAACGTATTCTTACACTGAACATGGAAAATGTTAAAAATCAACTAAATATGATGAGATTATTTCTTACATGAATATTCATGAGGTGATAAGGATTAACTGTTTGTGTAAGTTTATCACTAACTTACCCACAGCCTCTTAACAGTTAGACAGTCTAATAATCTATTATTCATCATCATTATGACAAGTCTCTTTATGACTTCGGTTCAATAGCGCAAACCCTAGGTACAATAGTGTAGACTCTGACTAGTCACTCAAGTGTAACACACTGTACTGTGCACCATGTAAGTTCAAAAGCACAAACCCTGTGTACAAATAGTGTAGATTCTTGACTAGTTGCTCCATTGTAACACATTGTGCACAGTACCACATTGGATCAATAACACAAACCTCAAGTACAAATAGTGTAGACTCTGACTAGTCACTCAAGTGTAACACATTCTACAGTGTATCACGTAGGTTCAATAGCACAAACCCTACTTACAAAAAAATAGTGTAGACTCTTACTAGCCGCTCCACTGTAAAACATTGTACCACATAGGTTCAATCGCAATAACCATATTTACAAATAGGGTAGACTGACTAGTCGCTCCAGTGTAAAACATTGTAGTCACCAAGTGTACCACATAGGTTCAACAGTATAACCCCAATGAGCATATAACCCCCATGTACAAACAGTGTAGACTCAGACAAGTTACTTCAATGTAATGCAGTGTCAGCAGTGTGAGCAGACTAAACAAATGTGTTAGGATACACTGTTTGACTCTCTGATCAGAGTTTATGAAAAACAAAGACAAAATTCACTTATACTTTAACCCTTTCCCTCATATAAACGTGTTTTCACGCATTTGCAAACAGAGTAGACCCAGATCAGACGGCTCCTAGAGGAGCCGTCTGATCAGGGTCTGCTCTGTTTGCTTATGGAATTTGATAGATCTGTTTCTTTGCTTCCTAAAATGCCTACAATGTTCTACCTTCCACACTTCTTTACAACTATTTTATCAATGAATATTCAGTAGGTATTGACTTTTGGAATAAATATAGAACAGGGAAAGGGTTAATAGCAGTGGTCTGCTTTTCTTCCCATATGAAATAATATAGATATCAGAGAAAATAATAAAATCATCATTTCTCCATTAGACCCTATGTTGTGACCACTTTCTAGAATCATCTCGAAAAGACGATTCTAAAGAATGGTCACAATATAGGGTTTGGCAGAGAAATAAATGAGCTATTCTTAAAATTGTTCAATTTCCACTTCTTATTATCTGGTCTTTTGGATATGATTCTAAAGGTTATACCAGTGCCAAACCCACCCTTGTTTATTATGCAATTATTAAAGTGTAATTATTAAAGTGTAAGTTCCTACAATAAACACATCATGATGACTGTCAACCTTACATTAATAGAACTGGAACTATCGCTAAAGGGGATGGAATACCCCCGTTCAGCTGCCTTGATCGCAAATCAATCAAGATAGACACACCGACCGACCAACACACTGACTCCTATATCAAAAATATTATCAGCCTTTGTTGAACAGTTAATGATAAAAAAGCACCCGAATATACCAATACATTGCCGAATAACATTGAGTCTTCAATATATGAAAGTTTTCTCTTCTTCAGCGTTTCTTGTAATGTACTTCTTTTCAGCATATAAAAACTGATTTATGTATCGTTATGCATTTTTGAAACATGTTCCAAGTAGAGACTACCACTTTAAAAATTCAACTAATTAATAATCATATAATTATTTCTTCCATTATATTCAAGTGATAGGGTGTTAACAACCAGCAATACCAAGGTTATCCAAATGGTGACTGCAGATGACCTGACAGGTAGATCATCACTTTTCAATTTTGTAACAAAGAATCTAGTACTGATGACTGCTCTAGAAGTCATCCACCCTACTTCATTTGTTTTCTTAACCCTTTCCCTGTTCTATGCTTATTCCAAATTTCAAAATCTACTGAATATTAATGGACAAAATAGCTATAATGAACAAGAGATGTTTGTAAAACATGTATACCCCCCAGACCCCCTGACCTTTGATCTAGTGACCTCAACTATAGAGGTCATCAAGCGGTCATGACTAATCACCACAGCAACTTTGAAGATCCTAAGCCAAACCACTGATCATTTATTGATCTGAAAACATTTCACATATTAAGGTCATGGTGACCTTGACCTTTGACCTAGTGACCTCAACAACTATAGGGGTCATCTAGTGGTCACGACCAACTACCACAGCAAATTTGAAGATCCCGAACCAAACCATTGAGCAGTTAATAATTGGAAACAATTTCATCAGTTAACGTCATGATGACCTTGACCTTTGACCTAGTGACCTCAAAATCAATAGGGGTCATCTAGTTGTCATGACTAACCACCACAGCAAGTTTGAAGATCCTAAGCAAAACCCTTGAGCAGTTATTGATCGCAAACCATTTCACCAGTTAAGGTCATGGTGACCTTGACCTTTGACCTAGTGACCTAAAAAACAATAGGGCTCATCTAGTTGTCATGACCAACCACCTAAGCAAATTTGAAGATCCTAAGCCAAACACTAGAGCAGTTATTGATCAGAAACCATTTTGCAAGTTAAGGTCATGGTGACCTTGACCTTTGACCTAGTGACCTCAAATACAATAGGGGTCATCCAGTTGTCATAACCAACTACCGCAGCAAGTTTGAAGATTCTAAGCCAAACCCTTGAGCAGTTATTGATCGGAAACCATTTGACCAGTTAAGAGCATGGTGACCTTGACCTTTGACCTAGTGACCTAAAAAACAATAGGAGTCATCTAGTGGTCATTACCAACCACCACAGCAAATTTGAAGATCCTAGGCCAAACCCTTGAGCAGTTATTGATCGCAAACCATTTCAGCCTTTAAGGTCATGGTGACCTTGACCTTTGACCTAGTGACCTAA
Organism: Azorinus chamasolen; assembly: GCA_963576725.1. Lineage (NCBI taxonomy): Eukaryota > Metazoa > Mollusca > Bivalvia > Cardiida > Solecurtidae > Azorinus > Azorinus chamasolen. The sequence goes on along the minus strand of OY755246.1, from coordinate 45,830,368 downwards.
AAAACAATAGGACTCATCTAGTTATCATGACCAACCACCTAAGCAAATTTGAAGATCCTAAGCCAAACCCTTGAGCAGTTATGGATCAGAAACCATTTTACCAGTTAAGGTCATGGTGACCTTGACCTTTGACCTAGTGACCTCAAAATCAATAGGGGTCATCCAGTGGTCATGACCAACTACCACAGCAAGTTTGAAGATTCTAAGCTAAACCCTTGAGCAGTTATTGATCGGAAACCATTTAACCATTTAAGGTCATGGTGACCTTGACCTTTGACCTAGTGACCTCAAAATCAATAGGGGTCATCTAGTGGTCATGACCAACCACCACAGCAAGTTTGAAGATCCCAAGCCAAACCCTTGAGCAGTTATTGATCGGAAACTATTTCACCATTTTAGGTCATGGCGACCTTGACCTTTGACCTAGTGACCTCAAAAACAATAGGGGTCATCTACTTGTCATGACCAACCACCACAGCAAGTGTGAAGATTCTAGGTCAACTCGTTTATTAGTTATCATTCGGAAACCATCGATCTACCGACCGACCGACCGACCGACCGACCGACCGACAGACCGACCGACCGACCGACCGACATGTGCAAAGCAATATACCCCCATTTTTTCAAAAGGGGGGTATAAAAATGGAAGGTGTAACATTGTAGTCATTTTAGAAAGTAAACAGAGCTTTCAAATTCCATTAGCAAACAGAGCAGACCTTGATCAGACAGTTCCTAGTAGGAACCATCTGATCCGGGTCTACTCTGTTTGCAAATGAGTGAAAAAGCATTTATATGAAAGAAAGGGTTAACCCGTACAACCCTGGAATATCAGATTGGTATAGCCCATCAGTGTTTAATCTATAGAGTCCACTCAGCATGAATAGCCCTTTCCCTGTTCTATGTTTATTACAAATTTCAATACCTACTGAATATTCATAGATAAAATAGTTATAATGAAATATGGAAGGCCGAATATTATAGCCATTTGATAAGTAAAAATACAAAACTATCAAATTCCATTAGCAAACAGAGCAGACCCTGATCAGACGGCTCCTATAGGAGCCGTCTGATCTGGGTCTACTCTGTTTGCAGATGCGTGAAAACACGTTTATATAAGGGAAAGGGATAGAGGTACAGATAAGAAGCGTACATTAAAACATTTTCAAGAATAACTTATTTTTCCACCAAACCCTATAGGAACAGTCTGATCAGGGTCTGCTATGTTTGCTTGTGAAATGATATAGATATGATACTACAATATCCCCTATAACCAAAATCGTCATTTCTCCACCAAACCCTATGTAGTGACCAGTCTCTTTAGAATCGTATTTTCGAGATGATTCTAAAGAGTGGTCACAATATTGGATTTGATGGAAAAATAAAGGAGTTATTTTTAAAAATGTTTTAATTTATGCATCTTAACTGGCTCTCTGCTACTCTACTTTGAATATCCAGCATCCATTCAAAGGTTAACTAGAAATGGGTCCATAGGACACTCACAGATGCCCCCACTTCAGATTTGTTGTCATGGAAAGTAAGGGCCATAATCATGTATGCAACGACTGAAGGGATTTATGCCATTTTTGAAAATAAAGGGCTGCTATTCCAAAGCGACTGAAACGATTTACATGGCTATCAAACTTGACCAAGATATAATGGCAACAAACGTGTGTAAAGTTTGGTGTGGATTGGACAAATACTTTTCAAGAAAGAGCCTGGACTACATATTTTTAAAGTCATTTTTGCAAATAATGTGCCTCAACTCCTAAACGACTGAAGCGATTTACATGGGTATCAATCTTGATCAGGATATAATAGCCACAAACATGTGTGTAAAGTTTGGTGTGGATCTAAGAAACATTCTCCAAGAAAGAGTCAAGACAAGATATTTCTGACATCATTTTTGCAAATAAAGAGCCGCAACTCCTAAACGACTGAAGCGATTTACATGGCTATCGAACTTGACCAGGATATAATGGCCACAAACGTGTGTGAAGTTTTGTGAGAATGGAACAAATACTTTCCAAGAAAAGGTCCGGACAATATATTTTTAAAGCCATTTTTGCAAATAAAGGGCCGCAACTGCTGAATGACTGAAGCGCTTTACATGGCTATCATACTTGATCAAGATATAATGGCCACAAACGTGTGTATAAAGTTTGGTGTGGATTGGACAAATACTTTCCCCAGAAAGAGCCTGGACAAATTCTTCTAGATGTGCGTACGGACATACGTATGGACAAGAGCAACCCTATATACCACCACTTTGTGTGGGCATAACATGCTTCCAACAGCTTAACCATTTGAATGTTGGAAATATGTACTGGCATTTGCAAACATTGAAGACCAAGGCCAAATGGACACCTAGAAGAGCTCCCTGATCTTAGTCTGCACTGTTCAGCATTCCAAATACTCTCACAAATCATACATTTTCATACCGAATGGACTCAATTGTTTAAACAATGATGGATCATTTTACATTGAAAATTCAGTATTCAAGGAGTGACGTAACCCATTCTACCATAGGCTATTTTTAGACCCAACTTCTTTGAATAAATCTACAGAAAAAGAAGCAAATGCTGGTTTCAAGAAGTGACTATTACAGAGGCGTAGAAAGGCATATTTATGGAAGAAAGGGTTAAAGGTCAGAGCAACAGAAAACGGTGCATACTCAAATACTAAATTTGTCCTTTCTCCATAAAGCCCTATGTTGTGACCACTCTTTAGAATTGTCTCGAAGAGATGAGTCTAAAGAATGGTCACATAAGAGGGTTTCGTAGAGAAATAAAGAAGTTTTCGCCTCTTATCAGTTCTGGAGCTCTGTAAAGGTTCAAGTGACTCTAATTTGAATCACGAAACCAATTTCACTGTACACTGTTAAAGCACCAGATGGCAACTGGCAAATTACAATTCATTAAAATGTCAAAAAAATGTCATCTAAGAAAATAATACCGAAACCTACTCGAAATTGCTAATTTTTAAGTACTTAAGAATAACATTCACACACATGTACACAAATTACAAACCACATACATGTCAAAACTGCTATTTTCTAACATATAATATGAGACGTTATGACTAAGTTGAAAACAGGTTGGACTCAAATAGAGACACAAAGTAGCTTGCCTATATAGTATAATTATATACAGAGGAAAAAATAAGATGCGTACATTTAAACATTTCCAAGAACAGCTTCTTTATTTCTCCACCAAACCCTATACAGTGACTACTCTTTAAATCGCCTCAAAGAGACAATTCTAAAGAGTGGTCACAGTAAAGGGTTTGGTTGAGAAATGACAATTTTAGCATTTAGGTTTGCACCTTTATTTGTAGCTCTGCTATACATGTATAGCATAAAGGTAAAGGATTAACCCTTTACTCCATAAATAAGCTTCTCTACACCTTTGCAAACAGAGTAGGCCCAGATCAAATGGCTCCTATGGGAGCCATCTGATCAGGGTCTGCTGTTTGCTTATGGAATAATACACAGATCAAGTTCTACAGCTTCTGCTTTGGCAAACATTCATGTGTCCATACGCCATTATAAAAATGATTCTAATTAATATTCATGACGTTATTTCTGTCATGAATATTCATGGAGCAAACAATTAAACTTTACCTCAGAAAATAGAAACATTAAGGCAGAGGACACACTAGCATATGAGGAAATTTTATCTGGTATTTGTATCATTTCCTTGTGGTTCAAATACCTAGATCATCATGTAGACATAAGCATCAGGTGTTTTGACTTAACTCTCGTTAGCTGAAGATCTAAGACATGCATTTCTTACAAGTATCAACCCTTCTCATGCTATTCACATCTTGACTTGCCTTTGCAAACAGTTGGATCCAGATTAAACACATAGTAACTTGGCATAAAATCCATGCTGTTTGCCACTCGACCAATTGTTTCTAAACATTTTAGCCAACTGGATATATTGCAATGAAATGTTCAACTAAAGTGATTCTTTTTAAACCCTTACAGTGAGGGACATGCGTCACTAATGTCCTTTGCAAACAGTGTAGACCCAGATGAGAGGGCTCCTAGAGGAGCCCTCTCATCAGGGTCTGCACTGTTTGTCATGTTACACTTTTCTTTACAAAAATCCCTAAATATTCACCGTAAGTTTCAACGGTTTGAATTCTGGAATAGTCCTTTTGAAAATTCAGTGTCGGAAGGGTTGAATAACGAAGGAGGTTAAACCTTTCAACATCAAGTATCTTTTGTCTATTAAAGATTGACGTCTGCTACAAAATCTTAACCTTCAGCAATCTACTGGCTACCTTGTGAAACCTTTGCAAACAGTTTGGATCCAGATGAGATGGATGCGGAGTTATTACTCAGCGTCTCATCAGGATCGAAACTGTTTGTCACTCTTGACACTGGTTTTTGAAAAGAAGCGGAAGTAAAATGCACTTTTGGAATTGAAGCTGTTGACAATATTTGCAGACGACAATCGCTCAGAGTGCAAAAAGTTAAAGTACCAGTATACATTTCCTCAATCTCTTTTCAAACAACAGTGTCTGAATGTCACAGGTCTGACGACAATAAGATTTGGCATCTCATCTGGATCTCAACTGTTTGCAAAGGCCACCAAAAATCAATGTTGAGTTGGAATTGTCAACATCAGTGTTGTAGCATGGAGACTGCAACAGAATACCTGGTAAGTAATGAAAGGCATAAAAAGCATCACATTGAACTGATAAAGAGATCAATTTCTATCTGAATGATGTCACTGCATCAGGGGCCCATCTTACAAAATGATTATACGACCAAAATTACATCAAGTCTTAATTTACAACAATCAGATTGCTTTAAATTATGTAGCAAATAAGGCTAACATTATCTTAAGTTCTAACGATTGCAACCTCGACTTGTGATCGGTCCTACGTTCGAACTTCCAGTCAGGTACTGGATACGCTGACCATAGGTTCATTACCCATGACAAATCATCTGACTGACCAATGACCATTATCTTTATAATTCCATAAGGATCAATAAACAGTATCAGGGCTGTAGCAAAGATGCATACTGATCTATCTAAATCTCTTATTTCTCCGCATAATCCTACCTTGCTACAACTCATTAGAATCACCTTGGAGAGGCCCTCTGAGAGGCCCTCGGAGAGGCTCTTGGTGAGGCCCTCGTGGAGGCGATTCTAATGAGTTGTAGCAAGGTAGGGTTTGAAAACATTTAAATGAGATTTTCTAAAAATAACCTCTTAACTCATTCTCTCCTAGACTATTTTTAGACCCAACCTCTTTGAATAAGGAGCATTTACTAGAGAAAAGGAAAATTTTAGAATTGTGTAGTTTTAAAACCATTGCAATAAATAGAGCATTTGCTCCTATGGAGCAAATGCTCTATTTATCACAATCAGGTTTCAAAATGTGACTTTTACAGAGGCGCCAAAATGTATTGGTAGGAGGGAATGGGTTATCATGCAGCCCTGAATAACTTGCACAGTTTGGATTCTATCTGATATCAAACACACCCTGACCAATCTAAGACATGAAAAATGCCAGAGGGCAAAGCTTTCAGCTATGCAAAAAGTAAGGTCATAAAATTACACAACTTTGTGCCAGGTCTCAGTCTATATGGGTCTTGAACATGCAAGCTTTAGACTGTATAACCCTGACAATTAGTTCTCTCGCTGAATTACAGATTGGTCTGATCAATACTTCTGCCATGTGGCGAAAAAACCTGAACAGGAATAAAACTTTCTTCAGTTAGTTTCTGTAGACATCAAATCCTCCCCAGTAGCAGCATCACTTTTGTTTCGACATAACAGTGATACAGAAACCACCATCTGATTTTGGTCTTCTCTGTTTGAAAAGGTGTAGAAAGGCGTATTTATAATTTATGAAGTAATGGGTAAAATGCCAATCTGTTGTAATTTTTACTTTATTCTGCTTCATTAACGTTTTTAACCCATCCCCTCATATTGACGCCTGTTGACACCCTCTGTAAAAATCACTTTTTGAAACCATTATGATAAATAGAACATTTGCTCCATAGGAGCAAAATGCTCTATTTATCACAATGGTTTCAAAACAAGAAACATTTAAGAGTTTCCTTTTCTCTAGTTAATGCTCCTTGTTGGTAGATTTACTCAATGTGGTTGGATCTAGAAATAGTCTATGAGTGTCAAACAGCAATGCAGTATCTCATCAGAATCAAATCTGTTTGCCACTTAAGTCAATGGTTTCTCAAAGGCTTGAATAAAGCAAGTTACAACAGGTTGGAATTTGAAAACAGAACTGGCATTTGCAAACAGCTTGGATCTAGATGAGATGCCAAGTAACTCAGCGTCTCATCAGGATCCAAGCTGTTTGCCAGTCAGTATATAGTTCCTCAAAATTTGATGGAATTGGAAGAAAGTAAAAATTTGGCAGACAGTAAAAATTGCAACATATTGGAGTTTAACCCTTTACTCGTCACCTTTCTATGCCTTTGCAAAGTGTAGATCCAGATCAGATGGCTCCTGTATGAGCCTTTAGATCAAAGTCTGCTCTAATTGATATAGTGAAACATTCCTGTATCCATGTGCTATTATAACAATTAATCTAATTAATATTTATGATGTCAGTATTTCTTACACGAATATTCAGAGTAAAGGCTAAGCTGATAGCATTTTTTACAGAAGGAGAAGGCTTTTTTCTGTCCTAATTATCCTGAATATTCAGACATCAAAACTTAACCCTTTATTTATAAATACCCCTTTGAAAACAGATTCTGACCCAGATCAGACGGCTCCAGTAGGAGCCGTCTGATCAGGGTCTGCTCCGTTTGCTTATGGAATGATACGGATTTTTATTAAGTAGTTTCTGCTTTGGCAAAAATTTCATGTGTTAATATGCCATTTTAAAAATTATTAAAAATTAAACTACATGTAATAAAATAATTCATTAGGTCATTATTTCTTACATAAATATTCATGGAGTTTTAAAGCTATTTAGCGCAGATCCAGATCAAACGGTTACTATAGGAGCAGTTTGATCAGGGTCTACACTACTTGCTACTATGTCAGCCTCATTTAAAGTTTGCAAAACGGTGACAAATTGACTTATTCAGCTTTACAGACCCATGGCAAAGGAAGACTGGGTGTTCGAAAGTTTCGGTAATTAGCGTAAAAAGTTTTCCAGCTTTGAAAATTGTTGTTAGCTGTAACTCTTGCCAACTTGTGTAGTTTTAAACTGTCAGTTTTGCTTCTTAATATCAAAAACTGTTGGCAAGGAAGTTTAGATCCTGTTCAATTGTTCAGTTTTACAGGACATGATCTGGATCCAGGCTATCAACAAAATCATTTATCGTCCCAGTTAGCATGAGGAAAGTTGAAAAGGATATCTCATTTGAATGAATCTGACTAATATGAATGAAATGCTTCTTTCTTTCCTTACGTTGTATACTGTGGGGTTTTGCTACTCAACTTTGAAATATGCACAGTAGGAAATGCTTACAATAGACTTCTAGCGAAATGCGATAGTTATAACACTCTTCTACACATTACATTAGCAAGAATCAGGTTACTCGTAAATCTTTGCATGTTTAGACTTTACTCCGTATATACGCCTTTTTTATGCCTTTGCAGAAAGAGTAGACCCAGATCAGACAGCTCCTGGAATAGCCATCTGATCAGGGTCTGCTGTGTTTGCTTTTTAAAATAATATAGATCAGATTCTAAAGTGTCTGTCATGGCCAAGAAAAAAATCTAAGTGTTCAGGTATCATTATAAAACTAGAAAATTGTGTCTGTAAGACACAGCGATGCCCCCGTGGTGGTGCTTGACAATGAAAAAACCTGTGACAACCAAACGTGACACACAGACAGACAGACATCGTCAAGGGGCATAAAAAAAATTAGCTAATATTCATATCATTATATTTCTTACATGAATGGTCAAGTGGTAAAGAGTTTACCCTTTATTCCATGTAATAATGACATAAAAAAATATTACATAAATTGTTATAATAGAACATGAACACAGGAATATTTGGCCATGGCAGAAACTGTAGTCATACCTCTATTACATAATAAGCAAACAGAGCAGACCCTGCTTACACAGCTCTTATAGGAGCCATCTGATCTGGATCTACTCTATTTGCAAATGCATGAAAAAAGCATTTACATGAAGAAAAGGGTTATATATAATCATTGAATACCTCTAGATATAGATGCGAAATCACTACATGTTGAAAACTTTCTGGGCAGATGACAACTACCGGTACACTTCTGTATACAGTAAAACCCCTCTAATGCAACCACCTAAAAGAGGTATAATTTTTGGTGCTAGATGCAGGTGGTAGCTTAATGCAGGGCAAAAGTAATGCAGAAAGCTCCTAGGAGCTTTCTGCATTACTTTGCCCTGCATTAAGCAACCACTTGCTTATAAAGACACCCATGTTTATTAATTACGTGGTCGCATTGGAGGGGTTCTACTGTATTTCATCCTTCAAATATCAGTCCATTTAGTTTCTTGTCTTCTTACCCCTGAGATTAACAGTGCTCTATCTGAATCATCAATCAACCATATCAAAAATCTATGAGACACGTATGAATATTTTAACAAGGTTATGACTTTCTGCAAAATATTGCATTTTCATGATGTAACATCAAGGTCCCTTGGTTTTTCCTCAACCTGTAACACAGTAGTTTTCTTGCAGAATGTCATGACTACAATATCAACTTTTCCCCATAATAATATAATTTCAGGCTTTTGCAAACAGAGTAGACCCAGATCAGATGGATCCCCTAGGAGCCATCTGATCAGGGTCTGCTCAGTTTGCTTATACAATATCATAATAGATCCGACTTTTCAGTTTCTATCAATACCGAAACATCCTGTGTACAATATGCCATCATAATAATTCAGCTAATAAATATGATTAACATTACTTCTTGTTTGAATATTCAACAGGACATGCGTTAACCCTTTATTCAATGAATATTCATGAAAGAAATGATGACATCATGAACATTAATTGGATTCATTTTTAGAATTGCATATTTTAATACAGTAAAACCTCTCTATAACGGACACCAATATAGGAGCGTTCTGTTTTACTTTCACCTTGCTTTAAGCAACCACCTGCCCTAAATACCAATTAATCCACACAATTTAGTAGCCGTTATAGAGAGGTTTTACTGTACTTGAAATTTTTGTCGAAGCAAAAACTGCACAATCAGTTTTACATTATTCCATAAGCAGCTCCTATGAGCTGTCTGATCTGGGTCTACTCTGTTTGCAAATGCGTGAAGGGGATTAAGTCAAGAAGGTTTGTATCAAATGGGAATCTGCTTAGAAAAAAACGCCCTGATAGTTACCAATTTTTAATGCCATAATGATTCTGATCACATGTACTACCTTCGTCTGGGTATACCGTCTTTGCCTTAAATATTCAGACATCCACTATTGTTTGTTTGAGAATTTTTAGGGTAATTAGTGTCATCTGAAAGGTCTATGAAATTATTTCCATACTTAAATACAGATTAGAGGATAACACCTGTGCCAATCATGATCGAATGGCTCCTCTTAGGGAGCTCTCTAATACGAGTCCATCATTCTGTGAGCTTTACAAACTGATTGTGGTTAACTTTCAGAATAAAATGTTCTATCATTGTTTGACTGTCTATTCCATTCAATATTAAAAGGGACCTTTGCTGTGAAGAGTTTCAAATGACAAAAAGTATAGACTCTGATCAGAGATATAAATAAATGCATTTTCACGCATTTGTAAACAGAGTAGACCCAGATCAGATGGCTCCTATAGGAGCCATCTGATCAGGGTCTGCTCTGTTTGCTAATGGAAATTGATAGATCTATTTCTTTAGTTTTTAAAATTATTACAATGTTCCACCTTCCCTATTTCATTTTAACTATTTTGTCCATGAATATTCAGTAGGTATTACCATTTGAAATAAACATAGAACAGGGAAAGGGTTAAGAGTCTTATGTCTGTCCAGAATGTTTGTAAACGCAGTATTTGACCTTTTTTCCTAATACATATTCAAGTCAGAAATAATAAATGAATGAATATTGATTGACTGAATGTTTGTAATGGCAACAAGAACAAGGACATTTGTTTTTACCATGGAACAAACAACAATCAAATCTATATCACTTCATAAGCTAACAGAGCAGAACCTAATCATTGGTGACACAAAAGCCACCCGATCTGGGTCTAGTCTGTTAGCAAAGGTGTCAGAAGACATTCTGATCAGGTAAAGGATTAACCCTTTACTCCATAAATATGCCTTTATAGGCCTTTGGAAACAGAGAAGACCCAGACCAGGTGGCTCCTGTAGGAGCCATCTGATCAAGGTCTGTTCTGATTGCTTACGAATTAATACAGATAAGATGACATGGCCACACATTTCCGATTTATTGTGCTATTATAAAACTTAACCTAATTCATAGTGTTAATGTCATTATTAAAATTTTCTTACATGAATATTCATTGAGTTAAGTGTTTACTAATTCTCAGCTTCAAAGGATTGAACTGAATTAGCAGTGAAACTTGTAACAAACATCTAAATAATACAACAACAGGAAGATCCCATGCTATGTAAAAGAATACAAATCATTTTGTAAACAAAACATGTGGGTCAGGTGCCCTGACTTACAACTTCACAAAAGCCATTTTATCCAATGTGTTATACATGGCTTATCCTAAAAATATCCGTAGATCAATATTTCATAACTATTCCCCCAACCCAAACAAATTTACCTGCTCCAGATTTCTAATACCAGTCCTATTCAAACAGTCTGACCTGCTCAAGCAATTGTCAATTAACACGTCCATATCTGGCATTTAGAAGCACACACGGCAATGAGTAATTAGAATCAATGCTAACATGCTGTATCCCTAACCACTCGGCATTGTTGTAAGTTTCTGTATTTACCGTTGAGTGCCTTCAATAACAACCCATTTTATGATTATTTTTTTTCATCGTCAAACGTCTTTTCACAGTCTAGCATGCGCTCAAGCGTAAACATCAATTCAGCAAATAAAGCAGCTATCTCACCCACAATCTCTAAATCTAACAATCGGGCCGATTTTAAAATGAAGGGAATCAAATAACGACTAATAAAACCTGAGGTTACTAACTTCATTTTTGTGGCTGAACCCGACGATATAAACCGTCAAGGTGAACACATGATTCCAACCAATTAAACAGTACACATTTTCACACCCGTTGATCAACACCCATCAAAAACTATCAGTACAAAAAATCAATACAAAAGGGCACAAAGTAAAACCAAAAACAAATTAACCCACGGAATAGTTGACCCCACCCCCCTTATGAATATTCATGAAGCTAACCATCAAAACAACATTTTTCATTCCTTCTACAGGAGCCCTTTGATCCGGGTCTATACTGTTGCAAATAACTGATTCATATGTTCCCTCTCAAATAAATGGTTAAAATGTAGTCTCATTTACCACACACATTTCCTAAAGAGAACCTTTTTTTTTTTTAAATTAGGCAACTTTAATTCATTTCCTACTAAATGTCTCCAGTATGGGTTAACCATTTACCAGGTCATATCCAAGTAAGAAATAATGACATCTATTATAATTTCATAAGCAAACAGAGCAGCCCCTGATCAGACGGCTCCTATAGGAGTCGTCTGATCTGGGTCTACTCGGTTTGCAAATGTGTGAAATTTCATTCATATGAAGGAAAGAAAGAAATGTAAGAGAGGGAAAGTGTTAACAGTATAAACATACCCAAATAGTTTGTACGCCTAGTTCATACCACTGAGAAAGACAAACATCCTTAGAACTACCCATATTAGGCTACCCATATCAAACAAGTGAATGAGATCATAACTGAAACCTTTCAATTCTTGAGTTTTAACTCACTCCTGTTCTATGTTTATTCCAAATTTCAATACCTACTGAATATTCATGGACAAAATAGTTATAATGAATGGTGTAACATTTTAGCCATTTTATATAGAAAGTAAAGAAACAGATCTTTCAATTTTCCACAAGCAAACAGCAAACAGACCAGACCGTAATCAAATGGCTTCTATATGGTATTCTACAGTTTCTGTCGGAGCCAAACTGTCCTGTGCTCATATGCCATTATAAAAATCAAGAGCCATGTGCAGCACCAACGCTCATCTGATTTGGTGCATGTCCAGCAAATTATCATTTTTTTGGGGGAAAAAAAAAAAAGGGCCATAACTCCAAAATTTTGAAATCAAGAGTTATGTTCTTATGTAGAGGCTTTCCTTTCAATGAGATCTACTAACCTATGAAGTTTCATGTTGATACCTCTTATACTTTGAGTAATGAGCTACATTAAAGTTTTTGTATGTCATTGACGCCAACGACAACAACGCCTACGACCCAGTGATCACAATCGCTGTACTTTTCTTCGAAACAGATGAGCTAATAATCAGATCGTGTCAAAAGCAAAAAGAGTAGACCCTGATCAGATTGCTCCTATAGGAGCCATCTGATCTTGGTCTACTCTGTTTGCAAATACATGAAAATGCAGGTCTACTCTGTTCTCAAATAACATGAAAATGCTATCAGATGGTCCTATCTGGAGCCATCTGATCTGGGTCTACTCTGTTTGCAAATGCATGAAAAATGCATTTACATGAAGAAAAGGGTGAACTCACATCAGAACTTGAACTCAAGGTCTCTGGCTTACTTTACCATCACTCTAACTACCAATGTTCCTAGTCACATAATGTGGGACATTGATTTTTCTACAGCTAACCTGTACCCAACTGAACTTGACCCCATTATACCCAATATCTAACCAAGGGCATAGGGTTTATCCCATGAAAAAGCTAAATATATTCTGCTTCATTTACATATATGGAAGGTGAATAGTGTCAGAAATATAATATCCTAGGTAAGCAAAACATCAGAAATGTATAAATATATTATAATAACTGTCAATAAAATTGAACCAAGGAGCACCATGTAGTCAGTTATACGTATAATGAAAAATACAGTAAAAACACTCTAAACCAGAATTCCAGCAGGGAAAAATTCAGATAACTTTAGGAAGGTGACTGCTTAATGCAGGTTGAAAGTCATGCAGAAAGCTCCTATCTGCAAGACCAGTATGTAAACTAATTTGAGTGACACAAAAATATGGAGTAGTGCAAGCCATTGTTGCCACAAATATATGAAAGGGCAAGAAAAATGTCAGAAATATGAAGCAGGGCAAACCAAATGTCATAAATATATGACAGGGAAAACAAAATGTCAGAAATGCAGAGCAGAGCAAACCAATTGTCACAAATATATGACAGGCCAAGCAAAATGACAGAAATGTGGAGGAAACCCTCTGACCAGGGCCTGCACTGTTTGTCATTCAGAATACTCTAGCATGCTTACACCTTTCCAACTGAGTGGACTCGTTAGTTGAACATTGATGGGCTATTCCACTCTGATAATTCAGGGTTGACTTTTTAAAACTTTACATAACATTGGAATGGGGACATTGGGTGTCTGAATATTTCGGATAATTACAAGTAAACAGTTTGGATCACAATTAAATGTGTTCAATATTCATTTAACCCATTCCTCCACAGGCTATTTTTAGATCCAACCACTTTGAATAAATCAACCGAAAAGGAGCATTAACTAGAGAAAAGGAATACTTTAGAATTTTGTAGTTTGAAATCATTGTGATAAATAGAGCATTTGCTCCTATAGGACCAAATGCTCTGCTTATCACAATGGTTTCATAAAGTGACTTTTACAGGTGCAGAAAGGCGCATTTATGGAGGAAAGGGTTTAGAAATAATGACATCATGAACATTTATTAGCTCCACTTTTATAATTGGTACATGATCATAGGATTTGTTTACAAAGGCAGATACTGTAGAAATCCATAAGGAAACAGAAAAGACCCTGATCAACGGCCCGGCCCCTACAGGAGTCATCTGATCTAGATCTAACTCTGTTTACAAAGGCATAGAAAGGCGTTTATAAATGGATGAAAAGAATATATTTTAAGAACTGGAGATGACAACAATATCTGCAAAAATGACATAACCCATTACAGGGTGATTATTGATGTGAGAAATAATGGCATCATGAATATTAATTAGGATAATGTTTTACAAGGGTATATAGACACAGGAATTGGAATTTTAGACCATGGTAGAAACCGTAAAATGATAATATCTATATTATTCCATGAACAAATAGAGCAGACTCTGATCAGACGTTCCTACAGGAGCCGTCTGATCTGGGTCTGCTCTGTTTGCAAAAGCACTCAGGTAAAATATTATCTCATAGTTCCATTTACCAATTTCTGACTTCTTTCGCAAACTGCTTGGATCCAATTAGATGCAGAACTACTCGTGTCTCATCAAGATCCAAAATATTTGTCTCTGATTTTGGATTAACCCTTTTCTTCATATAAATGCCTTTTCATTCCTTTGCAAACAGAGTAGAACCAGATCAGAGGGTTCCTGTAAGAGCCATCTGATCAGGGTCTGCTCCGTTTGTTTATGAAATTATCATAGATATGACTCTACTATTTCTACTAATAAATACCAAACATTCATTGGTACCTAAGCCAATGTAAAATTTCAGGTACAGTAAAAACCTCTCTATAACGACCACTAAATTACATAAATTATTTTGTGTTAAAGGCAGGTGGCTGCTTAAAGCAAGGTGAAAGTAAAACAGAACGCTCCTATGGGAGTGTTCTGTTTTACTTTCACCTTGCTTTAAGCAGCCACCTGCTCTAAATACCAACTAATTAACACAATTTAGTGGTCGTTATAGAGAGGTTTTACTGTAATAAATATCCCTTATATTATTATTTCCAACATGAATATTCAACAGGGAAACGGTTAACCCTTTACTCCATAAGTATGCCTTTCTATGCCTTTGCAAACAGAGTAGACCAAGATCAGACGGCTCCTATAGGAGCTGTCTGATCAACGTCTGTAAAAACCTGATCATAATAATACACAAGATCCTACAGTTTCTGTCTTGGCCAAAATATCCTGAATTCAGATACCATTATCCCTTTCCCTGATCTATGTATATTTGAAAAAAATTCAATACCTACTGAATATTCATGGACCAAATAATTATAATGAAATATAGACGTCGGAACATTATAGCCATTTTAGGAAGTAAAGAAACAGATCTATCAAATTCCATTGGCAAACAGAGGACTCTGATCAGATAGCTCCTATAGGAGACGTCTGATCTGGGTCTACTCTGTTCAGTTAATATTCATGGTATCAATATTTCTAACATGAATATTCAACAGGAAAAGGGTTAAAGCAGTTGAAGCAAATCTGTCAAAATTATTCAATGAATAATAATTATAGAGCAGGCATCACTCTTTTCCTGTCATAAGCACGAGAGTGTGAGGTGGTCTCACAACTATAAAATGGTACAGTGGATGTCTGATGTCGACAACCTTGATTAAGCTGGCCAAAAATAACTGGTAGCTGTGTGCAATGTATAGATCCAACTAAGAGACTGACCACATTAGAATATCTGGATTCCTAACATCCAACATCAGCTGAAAATGCAGGCCAACATTATAGATGATTAGTAAGGTACATTTACCTTTTTGCGGATAATGCTTTAAAAGCAGACAGCGACCTCCGTCATTAAAAGGACACGGTGAAATAGCAAATTCATAAATCTTTAATGCATGCCTGTTAATGATAGTAAACTTTTTAGTACTTATGCTTAAAAATTAACAGGATTTGCTACTGAAATCATCCTGTTGGGTTGTTACATTGTTTCGGTGTGCAGTTTTGATCCAAGACAGCTACTGCGGAACTTAGTGATCTTGTATGAAATAAACAGAGCTGAAAGCAACTGAATAAACATTCATGAACAATACTGAATACTTGTCTGTTCATTTAATGTCTATGCTATGCCATGAGACAATTCTTAAGAGTGTCGAGTTCTAATGTACAAGGATTGCCAGCCTCGAGTTCTTAAATGTTCAGCTCATAAAACTAAAACAAAGTGATATGTAACTCCTTGCATTCTAACAGAACTTTAAGAAGTAGAAACACAAGCATTCTTTTAACCCTATCCCTGTTCTGTGTTTATTACAACTTTCAATACCTATTGAATGCTCATTGACAAAACAGTTATAATGAAATACAGAAGGTGGACCATTTTAGCCATTTTAGAAACTAAAGAAACAGATCTATCAAATTCCATTAGCAAACAGAGCAGACCCTGATCATATAGGAGCCGTCTGATCTGGGTCTACTCTGTTTGCAGATGCGTGAAAACACGTTTATATGAGGGAAAGGGTTAACCCTTTACTCCATAAATAAACTGTAGAATCATATCTATATTACTTCAAAAGGAGTCTGCAGACCCTGATCAGATGACTCCTACTGGAGCCGTCTGATCTGGGTCTGCTCTGTTTGTTTATGATATAATATAAATGATTCTACAATTTTTTCCAGTGCCAAAAATTCCTGTGTTCATATGTTATTATCACAAATTTATCTAATTAATATTCACGATGTCATTTCTTGCATGAATATTCATGGAAGATAGGGTCAACAAACATAACTGATATGTCACACAGATTCTAGTGGTGAGCTACTAGTATGTAAATAACAAGGTCACTGTCTCCAATCTTTGAGAGGCAGTCGTTAAGCTGCAATAAGTTTTCGTAAGTTCTACTAATTAACCCAGTAACTTGTGAAAATGGAAAAGACAACATTTTTGTATTAGTTACATATAAATGCCACTGTTACTGTTATTATCTTTTCTTATTACTTGTTGCCAAGGTTTACATTATGCAGCGAGTCTGTCTTGCTAGATTAAAATCTGCCTGTTTAGCTTTACTCATGTGCACCTTAGGGATTCCATTTCTAAGCCCATTCTCATTTTCTCTTCTACTTTTAAAGAAATGGATCGACATAGGAATCGTTTTTGATATGCTGCCATTCAAACGGTATTTATTTCTGAAATGTCAACTTATATACATATATTCCAGGTTATATATATATATAATAGCAATAGGTGCATATTCAATACTAAAATCGTCACTTCTCCACCAAATCCTATTGTGACCACTCTTTAGAATTGTCTCAAAGAGATAATTCTAAAGAGTGGTCACAATATAAGGTTTAGTGGACTCTCAGGTCAGTGCACTCAATGTATATTCATACATGTGAGTAAATCTACTCCCAGTTCCGTACCCTTAACCGTTTATTCCATAAATACATCTTTCTATGACTCTGTAAAAGTCAGTTTTCGAAACCATTGTGATAAATAGAGCATTTGCTCCATAGGAGCAAATGCTCTATTCATAGCAATGGTTACAAAACTACACAAATCTAAAAGTTTCCTTTTCTGTAGTAAATGCTCCTTTTCTGTAGATCTATTTAAAGAAGTTGGATCTAAAAATAGCCTGTGAAGGAATGGGTTAATGTATTCATTGTTCAGAAAGCATACACAAAGTTTCAGTTTGACAGAAATTTCCATGTGCTCATACTATCAAATCCAGTATTTATTAGCTGCATTTTTATAATTGCATATGTACAGTGGATCTTTCAGCATTGGTAAAATATGTAGTCAGATCTATTATAATTCATATGCAACAGAGCAGATCTGATCAGAAAGCTCCTACTGAAGCTGTCCGTTTTGGATCTAATCAGTTTGCAAAGGCATGAAAAAGTGTATATACCAGGAGAACGGTTAAAACACATGCATAATGAGACCAAAAAAAATCATTTGGATCGATTCAATAACCTGAAACCATTTATTGACAGTTTAGGTATAATGGAACATTTTATAGTCCGATGTTTGTATGCATAAAGTTTCAGATTGAAAATAAATAAAATCTCTAGTATGAAATTGCAGAGAATACAGTCATGATCAGCAAGTTAGTTATCCCCATAATTATGTTCCTTATCTTTTTACTCCCAAGAATGTTCATTTGAGAAATACTATACATATTAATATTAATTAGCTGAATTTTTAATAAAAGCATATGAACAAGAAAAAATTTGTCCATGGCAGAAACTGTAGATTGTTTGTGTTGATTAACCCTTTCCGTGTTCTATAGTTATTCCAAATTTAAATATCTACTGAATATTCAAGGACATAATCGTTATAATGAAATATTGAAGCTGGAACAACAGAGTTCAAGAAATGATGCATAAATTAAAACATTTTCAAGTATAACTTCTTTATTTCTCCACCAAACCCTATGTTGTGACCACTCTTTAGGGTTTGGCGTAGAAAAGAGGATTCAGTATTTTCATATGCACCTTTATCTGTTTATATATCATTATCTTTTGAATGATAATAGTGCAGACCTTCATCATAGGTATCCTCTAAGAGCGCTATGCCTGGGTCTACATGGTTTGTAAATGCTAATTAACACTTTTATTCATGCAAGAAATGATAAATGTACACTGAAGTTTTATAATTTTTACCATGGCACAAACTAGAATCAGATCTTTATTATTTCATAAGCATATTTTGGTATTGGTAGACTGTAGAGTCAGGTCTTTTATAAGTTCATAAGCAAACAGAGCAGACCCTGATGAGATGGCTCTTATAAAAGTCATCTGACCTGGGTTTAATTCGTCTGCAAAGGCATGAAAAGGCCTTTCTATGAGTTATCAAAAGGGTACCAAAATGATACCTGGGGAATTAGAGTGTCAAAATATTATGGATAAACACGGTAATCCAGCATATAATAATATGCTTTTTACCCATTACCTCATAGGCTATTTTAGATTCAACCTCTTTGAATAAATCTATTGAAAAGAAGCATTTACTAGCAAAAAAGTAAATTTTAGAATTGTGTTGTTTTGAAGCCATTGTAATAAATAGAGCAAAATGCTCTATGTATTTCAAAATTGGACTTTTACAGAGTTGTCAATATGGGGGGAATGGGTTAAAGGGCAAAGTAAAAGGAAAGGTTCGACCAAATAGCTATCCCTACTAACTGCATCTTTCAACCAACTTCATCTCTCTCTATGTTCAAATTTGGGTCAACATTTGACAAGCAAAAGATAAGTGGGTCAGGACAGACATCTACTTAAACCAAACCTCACTCAGAAATCTGATCAATAGTTAGACAGGTAAACATATTTCATACCTTGAAAGCTATGAACACATAAGCAAATATTGCCTTTTAATCCTGTTCAGTGAAAGTTTCAAAATACAACTTGGTGAGGTCACGAACACGAGTATACACATTATAGTATATTTGTCAGTGTTATAATTCAAAGACACATTTTGACCTGAGACAACCATTGTGTGTTAACCCCCCTTAACCCTTTCAACGCTGAATTGTTAAATGGGCTATTCCAAAATTCATCCGGTCTATTCAGAGAACCAGTGTATCACATGACGAACAGTGCAGACCCTGATGAGAGGGCGCCTCTAGAAGCCCTCTCATCTGGGTCTACACTGTTTGCAAAGAACATAAGTGATTTGTTTCCTGCACTAAAAGGGTTAACCTCATAGATATGCCTTTGATGCCTTTACAAACAGGGTAGACCCAGATCAGACAGCTCCTGTAGCAGCTGTCTGGATCAAGTTCTGCCGTCCGTTTATGGAATAACGTAGATCTTAATTCTACAATTTCTGAATCACTTTTTCCCCAGGTCATGATAACATTTCAGCAAAAGAACATTTCATGAAGTAACACGGTAAAGGGTTAACCTTTTATGCTTGATCGGCTAAATTGTGATAACTTCTGTAAATGGTTTCTATTCAGATGAAATGCTGATATTCATCAGGTTCCATATTATTTGAAACCGATGATTCTTGTTTTGAACACTAATATTACATAACTGAAACACATTTACCATTTAGTCCATGAATATTCAAGTAAGAAATAATGATGTCATGTACATTAATCAAGATTCATTTTTGGCCATGACAGGAACTATAGTCATGTCTATATCATTTCATAAGCATACAGAGCAGATTGGGTCTACTCTGTTTGCAAAAACGTAGATGTGTATTTATGGAGTAATGGGTTAAAAGACTATTGATTAAAGAACCTGAGGTCTTTAACCCTTTCCCTCATATAAACGTGTTTTCACGCATCTGCAAACAGAGTAGACCCAGATCAGACGGCTCCTAGAGGAGCCGTCTGATCAGGGTCTACTCTGGTTGCTAATAGAATTCGATAGATCCGTATCTTTGCTTTCTAAAATGTCCACAATGTTCCACCTTGCATATTTCTTTATAACTATAATTTATTAATGAATATTCATTAGGTATTGAAATTTGAAATAAACATATAACAGGGAAAGGGTTAAGGTCTTAACATTCCAATTAACCCATTCCCTGTTCAATATTCATGCAAGAAATAATGGCATAAGGAATCTTCATTAGCTATTTTTTATAATGGTAAATAAGCACAGGAATTTTAAACCTTAAAACAAACTGTAAAATCACATTTTTATATTATATCTATATTATTTCATAAGCAAACAGAGTAGACTCTGATCAGACTGCTCCTATACCATAAGCAAACAGAGCAGACCCTGCTCAGAAGGCTCCTTCATCAAAGTCAATTACATTCCCTATATATATATATAAAACTGATACTACTGAAAGCTTAACCCTTTCCTTCACATATAAACGTCTTTTCATGCCTTTGAAAAGAGAGTAGACCCAGATCAGATGGTTCCTGAAGGAGCCATCTGATCAGAGTCTGCTCTGTTTGCTAATGGAATTTGAAAGACGTTTCTTTTGCTTCTAAAATGACTACAATGTTCCAACTTACACTATTTTGTTCATGAATATTCAGTAGGTATTGAAATTTGAAATAAACATGGAACAGGGAAATGGTTAACCATTCGCAAGCAGGAAACTGGTGTAATGTAATTTGAAAACAGTGTAGACCCAGATTAGAGGGTTCCTAGAAGAGACCTAGGATCAGGGTCTGTACTGATTGTCATTCAAACTCATGAATATTCATGTAAGAAAAAAACGTCATGAATATTTATTAGCCGATTTCTTATAAATGACATTTGACATGCAATAAGAAGAAATCAGCTAATAAATATTCCTGGAATATGAACAAAATATATTTTGGCCTGAACAGAAAATGTAGCATCATATCTATATAATTTGATAGGCAGAGAGCAAACCCAGATCAGATGACTTCTACAGGAGCCATGTGATCTAGGTCTTCACTGTCTGTAAGGCTTCAAAGGCATGTATACGAGGTGAACAGTTCAGGTCCTGCTGCATCTCTCAATCACAACGATTTGCAAATATACTCACAAATTTTTAACTAACATACGATTATTCTCACTTAGCAGTCACAACTAACACTGTATTTGTCCTGGATACAAGGACACCTAAATCTCCTTCCCCACCAGTTGGTAAAGCTGAATAAGTCAATTTAGCGCTGTTCTAATAACTTTATATTTTACCTGTTGTATATTCATGTAAGAAACAATGACATCATTAATATTAATTAGTTTTAAAAAAATAGAATCTATGTTAAATCATAAGTAAGCAGAGCAGACCCTGATCAGACAACTCTTATAGGAGCTATCTGATCTGGGTCTACTCTGTTTGCACTTGGTGTGAAAAGGCGTAAATATGAGGGAAAGGGTTAAATGGAAAAAAAAGTAGAGAAAGAAATGCTTTAGATCTGGATCACACTGGTCCCTACCTAAACAGTAGTTCTGGATCTACTCTATTTAGCTAAGTTTTTGTCTCGGTGATTATTTAGGACGATTGCACAGTCACTGACCTACAGGTATATAATTACAGCAACAGTACAATATCAGTGTTGAATCACTAACTTCCTAGATCATTCAACCACATTTACATTCTACATAGAAATGATAAAGGGAACGCTAGAGCCAGTGACAGGTAAATAATAACAGAACCAGCTACAGAGTTTCTTACTACTTTTAACCCATTCCTCCATAGACTATTTTTAGATCCAACCGCTTTGAATTAATGTACCCAAAAGGAGCATTTACTAGGGAAAAGGGAAATTTTAGAATATTGTAGTTCTGAAACCATTGTGATAAATAGAGCATTTGCTCCTTAGGAGCAAATGCTCTATTTATCACAATGGTTTCAAAAAGTGACTTTTACAGAGGCGTAGAAAGGCGTATTTATGGTGGAAAGGGTTAAATGTTTGGTAAATCCTATAGTCCTGCAGAAACAGTTCGATCAAGTTCAGCACTATTTCCTGTTAACTCATTCCCTCATGGGCTATTTTTAGATCCAATCTCTTTCAATAAATCCACTGAATTAGGAGCATTTACTAGAGAAAAGGAAAATGTTTGAATGGTGTGGTTTTGAAACCATTGTCATAATGGTCTCAAAAAGTAACTTTTACAGAGGCATCAATATGAGGGAATGGGTGATATGTCATCATGTTTGACTGTAGCAATTTGTAGTATACAATTTAGATAACCTGTTTGAAAACACCAACTTAGCCCTTTCTCTCAAACAAATTCTTTTTCACTTCTTTGCAAACAGAGTAGAACCAGATCTGACAGCTCCTGTAGGAGCCATCTTATCATGATCTGCTCTGTTTGCTTATTAAATTACAATAGATCTGATTGTACGGTTTTTACCAATACCAAAAATTCACATGTACATTATACCATTATAAAAATTCATGACGCCATTATTTCTTACATGTATATTAGGGGAAAGAAACAGCGTATCTATAGAGATGTTTATATAAAGTTGTTTATATGGAATAAAGTGTTAAATTATCATTTCTTCCACCAAACCACTCTAGAACTGTCCCTTTAAGATGGTCCTAAAGACCAGTCAAAACTCTAAGGATCTGATTAAGAAATAATTTTAGGTGCTACCTTTGCAAAAAATATTTAATATAAGTGTCATGTCTAATAATGTTTTGTTCTGTAACTGGTAAATATCTTGTCAAAGGTCTACATTATTTGCAGACTCACAACACTTTATCTCAGAAATAAATCCAACATGTTACAGATAGCTCCGGGTAGTCTAACCCTTTCCCTCATATAAACACGTTTTCACGCATTTGCAAACAGAGTAGACCCAGATCAGATGGCTCCTATGGGAGCCATCTGATCAGGGTCTGCTGTTTGCTTATGGAATAATACAGGGTCTACTCTGTTTGCTAATAAAATTTGATAGATCTGTTCCTTTGCTTTCTAAAATGTCTACAATGCAGTACCTTCCATATTCCTTTATAACTATTTTGTGCATTGATATTCAGTAAGTATTGAAATTTGGAATAAACAAGGAAAGGGCTAAGCAAGTAAACTTCAATCTAACTGGACTCATACCACACTGCTACATGAGCACCAAGTTTTGATCCAGTTCATATACAACAAGACTCAAAGCTTATTCTTCATCCAAACATTTTGATTTCAAGATTTCAAAGACAAAAGAAGAATAAATTTGCAGAAGAGTTGAACAGAGCTACAGATAAAGGTGTGTACATACCCAAATACTAGAATCATCATTTCTCCACCAAACCCTATACCATGACCACTCATTAGAATTGTCTCGAAGAGGGTCCCAGTACAGGGTTTGATGGAGAAATAAAGGTACGGTACTATTGTTAAAATTGTTTAAATTTATGCATCTTATCTGGACCTCTGATTGAAGCAGACTTCGTTTTATTTGCAGTCAAAAGTCATAAAGTGTTCAAAGGTTTACAATTCTTATTTTTCCTCTGACTGCGGGACACATATGCAGTCATATGCAAACAGTGTAGACCTAAATCAGAGGGCTAACTAGAGGAGTCCTTTGATCAGGGTCTGCACTGTTCGTCATTCAAATCCTTCCACAAATGTAAGCCTTTCATACTAAGTGGATTCTCTAGCTAACCCCTTTTTCCCTTTTGCATATTCATGTAAGAAATACGGTAAAACTTCGATTATCCGAACACTAAAATACGTATTATTATCGATCTTTAAGACAGGTGGCAGCTTAATGCATGGTGAAAGTCATGCAGAAAGCTCCTCTAGGAGCTTTCTGCATGACTTTCACCATGCATTAAGCAGCCACCTGCCTAAAAGGGACTAAATTCTTCTATACCGAAAATTCGAATAATCGAGGTTTTACTGTAATAGCATCTGAATATCTATAAGCTGATTTGTTATAATGGCATAATTATGCACACAGGTGTTTTGGTATTGGTTGAAACTATAAATAATGCCAGATCCATTATAATTTCATAAACAAACACAGCAGACCCTGATCAGACGACTCCTACAGAAGCCATGTGAATCTCTGGGTCTACTCTGTTTGCATAAAGGCGTGAAAGTGTGTTTATATGAGGAAATGGGTTAAACAGCGACGGGCTAATCCACTCTGACAATTCAGCATTGAAAGGGACCACTACTATTCTAAACAACAAATCTAAATCAGAGAAAAAGGAGGGCCACTCATGCCATTACTCCTCATAATCATTCTATTTCCATCAACCTGTACCAGGTTTCCATAGGAATGTCTCAAACGTGTCAATGACATGAACACACCACATGACTATCCCTTTCCTTAATATAAACATGTTTTCATGCATTTGCAAACAGAGTAGACCCAGATCAGACAGCTCTGTTTGCTAATGGAATTGGAAAGATGTTTCTTTACTTTCTAAAATGGCTAAATAACTGTTCCACCTTTCATATTTCATTGTAATAATATAGATCTGATTCTACATGGCCAAACAAGCCTGTGCCCATGATTGTGGTATTATAAAAATTAATTTACGATGTCAATATTTCTCCCATGCATATTCATTTTCTCTCATGCATATTCATGGAGTAAAAGGGTTGACCCATTCCCGCATAGGCTATTTTCAGATCCAACCTCTTTGAATAAATCTATTGAAAAGGAGCATTTACTACTGAAAAGGAATTTTTTTTTAATCGTGTAGTGTTGAAACCATTGTGATAAATAGAGCATTATTTTGCTCCTATGGAACAAATGCTCTATTTATCACAATGGTTTCACAAAGTGACTTTTACAGAAGAATCAAAAGGCGTCAATATGTGGGAATGGGTTAACTGATGCCCAAGCTCTAAGATGGCAGACTGGTCTAAACTTATACTGTTCCCAAAGCATTTCTTTAAACACTGTAGACCAAATTGTGATGACCTTTGCAAACAGTTGGGGATCAAGATGAGATGCCAAATAAATCAGGACCTCACCAGTGTTCCAAATATTTGACACTCTTGACAGTTTGTTTTAACCCTTTCCCTGTTCTATGTTTATTCCAAGTTTCAATACCTACTGAATATTCATGGACAAAGTAGTTATAATGAAATATGAAAAGTGAAACATTGTAGCAATTTTAGAAAATAAAAAAACATCTTTCAAACACCAATGGCAAACAGAGCAGACCCTGATCAGACAGCTCCTATAGGAGGTGTCTGATCTGGATCTACTCTGTTTGCAAATGTATGAAAACATGTTTATGTGAGGGAAAGGGTTAAGAAAAATGAAAGAATAATGTACTTTACAATGGTTTCAGAAAGTGACTTTCACAGAGGCGTCAAAAAGTGTCAACATGAGGGAATGGGTTAATGAATAGCTATGAAGAAATAATTAATGTATGAATATTAATAAACTGAATTTTTATAATGGCATTATGACCAACAGAATATTTCATCATGGCAAATATTGTAGAATTATATCTATATTACTTCAGAAGCAAACAGAACAGACCCTGATCAGACGGCTCCTGTAGGAGCCGTCTGATCTAGGTCTACTCTGTTTACAAAGGAATGCAAAGTTGCTACTATTAGATAAAGGGTTAAAACAGTTAGACTATACTAACACTATTCATTTTGGTTCTATCCTCAACCTAACACAGAATCAGCACCAGTCCAGCTATACAAAACCACATGGACCCTAATTTTATTACCCTGATTTTAATTTCCCCCGATGACTCTGTTATCAACTCAACTCTTCAAATCCATTAATTACCATATCGAAAATCACCAACAAAAAAATCAAAACAGTCAAGTGATTTAAAACTCATCCTTCGCACTCCTTACCCCCCTTATGTCAACATCGGTAATGTAAGTGAATCTCCTTCGGTGATTTAGAGGCAATCCAAACAACTCTTGGCAGTCCATGCCGCTTTCGCGGAGATCTGATGATGTATCGTGTAAAAAGACAAACACTCAAACTACTGCTGGGCACTGTCACATTACCGCTGCTGTCTATCTAATGGGCAGATCAATACAATAATAATACGCTATCTTATTCTTAACCCTTAGTCTCAAACCAAACTCCCCAAAATGTCCAACAATCAAATACATTCCTATCAAACATCTGTAATTGATTTTTTTCTGTCTATGTACCTTTGGAAGTTTCGCACTTAACGTCAAACAAAGTGAATCCTGAGAAAATGCTCCATTGCTTAGTATCCGAGTTTAGTCCATAAATAAAGACCGGCTAGGGGTAAATTTAAAGCTTGCCACACTAAGGGTTAATATTATCATCAGCTCGCAGCAAACAAAACAGTTAATTCAAGGGGGACAAATCTCACACAGATAATATTGACTTTTACACTCTGCCCATAGATTGATAGCTAACTGGGTAAAATTAGCATGGAAGGGCAGTACATAACAGCTATGTTTACATCACTACAGGAATAACCTTTCTTGATCAAAGGGAAAAAACTCCAACATTTCAGAACTCAAAATTAAGAAAGATAATTTCAAATAAGTTGGAGCTAGATGTGTTGACTGTAAGTATGAGGGAACAAGTATGTTGGAGCTAACTGAGGGGTTAAATGTTGAATGTAATTATGTTGGAGCTAAATGTTGATAGAAAGTTGAGCTAAATGTTGAATGAGTATATGTTGGACCTAAATGTTGGAGGTAAGTATGTTGGAGATTAATGCTGAAGGCAAGTTGTAGCTTAATATTGAATGTATGTTGGGAGCTAAATGTTGAATGTTGGGAGCTAAATGTTGAATGTAAATATGTTGGAGCTAAATGTTGATGATAAGCATGCTGAAGATAAATACACTGTACCTAAATGTTGATGGTGAGCATGTCAGCATGAAGGGAACTAAAGTTGAATGAAAGAAAGAGCTAAATGTTGGAAAAAACTATATTGAAGCTAAATGTTGAAAGTATGTTGGAGCTAAATGTAGAAGGTATGTTGATGTTTGTTTGTGTTGATTAACATCCCTTTCTGCTCACTATGGGCTAACTGAATGCCCCAGAGAGAGGGGAGAGGATACAGAGAAACCCAGGCGCGATGACCTACTCTTATTATCAACAGTGTTTCTCTGGTGATGTTATGTTGAATATAAATTATGTATGTTGCTAAATATTGAATCCAAGTATGTCAGAGCTAAATGTTGAATGTAATATGTTGGAGCTAAATGGTGAAGTTCCTTTTACTGTAAAAGATGTTCAATAATCATGTAACTAGTTACTTCTGGAACTTAGAAACCAAAAACTAAATGAGTTTTTTCGTGAGAATAATAAAAACTTTGATATAATGTACACCAATACAAGCTGCATGTTACAGTTAACAATTTACTTCATAAATATGCATATTTGACAAACAGGGTCTACTCAAAGGTCTGCTCTGTTTGCTTATGAAATGATATAGATCAGATGCTAAATTTTCTGCCAAAGTAAAAAGTTCATATGACATTACAAAAATTAAAAAGTTCATATGACATTATAAACAAGAAAGCCATGATGGTGCTAAATCACGCACCTGAGTTATAAGGTCACCGGGTCAACATGCTGTGCAAAATACTGTGAACCAAAGAATTTAGATTCAGTGGAAAATGTGTTTCACACTATATTGTGACTTTATTGCCATATAAGGAAACTAGCCCAATCTATGGCACTGTTTCTTCTTCTTTTTTTCCTCAAGAATTTGCTAGATGATATGCCATAGAAAATTTCTTCTTTTCTTGTACGAATATCATTCTGAGATAAAATTTTGAAAGTTTCATTCTATGGCGAGGATTATAACCATGTTTTATTTTAACAAATAACATTTCTGCAAAATTTTAGAAAATAAGACCAGCAAATTAAACTTTTTGAAAGTTTATTATATAGCCGGCCTTATATGAAAATAAAGCTCTACCCATAGCAGCTATGTTTTTTGTCATATGAAATTACTTTAACCCTTTACTCTATGGATATGCAATAAGAAAATATGACATCATGAATATTAATTATATTAACCATTTCCCTCATATAAACATATTTTCACACATTTGCAAACAGAGTAGACCCAGATCAGAGGGCTCCTAGAGGAGCCATCTGATCAGGGTCTGCTAAAACAATTTCTAAAATATCTACAATGTTCTGACTTCCATATTTCTTAATAACTATTTTGTTAATGAATATTCAGTAGGTATTGAAATTTGGCCTATTATAGAACAGGGAAAGGGTTAACCGTATAATATCACATGGACACAGGAATTTTTGACCATGGCAGATCATGCAGAATCATATCTATTTTATGTCATAAGCAAACAGCGAAGACCCTGATCAGACGGCTCCTACAGGAGTTGTCTAATCTGGGTCTACTGTATTTGCAGAGGCATAGAAAAGCATATTTATGGAGTAAAGGGCCGGGTTAAGGAATTTGCTAGATGATAAACCAAGGAATAATTCTGTAAAATCATTTTGAAATAGATTTTTTTAATGTTTCACTTTGACAGCCATATATGGACAATAAGTCTTGGCAACGATATTTCTTTGCTCTACAGAAATAATGTTTAGGAATGTGGTAGATGATCTACAAGGAACATTTCTATTCAATTATATGAATCTGACATTGTACTTTCTGAGATTTTTTTTTTTTAAATTTTGACATATAACCATATATGGAGAACTAGTCATACGGTAGCCATATTTTTAATTGTATGAAAATTTATCACAATGGATTCAAGAAGTGACTTTTATAGAGGTGTAGAAAGGCGTATTTATGGAGAAAAGGAATAACCATTTCCTTCATAGAAACACATTTCCATGCCTTTGCAAACAGAGCAGACCCTGATCAGAGGGGTTCCTGTAGGAGCCATCTGATCAGGGTCTGCTCTGTTTGTTTCTGATAAAATATAGATATCATTCTACAGTTTCTGCCATGACGTCAATATGCTATTATAACAAATAAATCTAATTAATATTCATAATTTCTTACATAAATATTCAAGGAGGAACGGGTTAATGAATATTCATGAGGCAAAGGGTTAACTTAAGTTAACTTGGGCCATTAGATGAGTCTTAGCTCTTTAATCTAAGGGTACACAGTAGTGATGTGCTGATTAATCACAGTAATCAGCGATCAAGTTGTGAAGGTTCCGACATGACGATCGACGAAGGACAGGCCATCGTCAACGATTTATGCACAACCTTATGGAGACCATATAGTAAGGAACTGGTAAAAGCCAGGCAAGGCCAAACATCTGATTAGGGTTTCACACATTGTCACACTATTTTATCTGAACAGGCTCATTTTGTAATCTTAGATTTAAAACAGAGTTTACCCATAGCATGTTTTAGAGAAAGAGACTGGTCTTGATATACATTGATTGCAAACCAACAAATCATATTTGGCCTTTACCCAAACTGAAATAAGCCCGCCATATTAGAATTTAATCATGATTTTTTATCGATGATCAATCGCAAACATGTGCCGATAATCAAGTAAAATTTTTGGGTCCGATTCCAACACTAGTACACAGTAGTGAACAGAAATAGAACCACAAACTAAGCAGATGCATGATGATCAGGACTTCCAAAGGACCCCCCAGATCTGGGTGCCTGTCTATCATTTGCAAATGCATCTTAATCCTTTACTCCATGAATATTCATGTAAGATATAAAGACATCTTGAATATTGATTAGATTATTTTTCGTAATTGCACATGTACACAAGAACTTTTGACAACAGCAGAAACTGTATAACATAAGCAAACAGAGCTGACCCTACAGGAGCAGTCTTATCTGGGTCTACTCTGTTTACAAAGGCATAGAAAGGTGTATTTATGGAGTAAAAGGTTAAAAATTCAATGCCTGTGAAATTGTTCTTACCTTTAAAACGCATTTCTACGGCCGTACAATAACCAGACTACAGTCGGTCATTCTTAACAGTTTGGACTTCAAACAGTCATGTTTTCGGTTGAAACCTTCTTTTATCCAAACACTGAAAAAGACACAAACAACAATATTATAAATATGAAACAAGGTCACAATAACTAGATACCAAGTTCACCTGTCTGCAATATGGCTCAGTATTTACTTTTTTCAAGAGACGTAACTCTTGTCTATAAACTGGGTAAACCCTTGCCTTTATATAAACGCCTTTTCAGAAAAGGGGTCAACCCTTTCCCTGATATTGACGACTTTTGACGACTCTGTAAAAGTCACTTTGTGAAACCATTGTGATAAATAGAGCATTTGCTCCTAGGAGCAAATGCTCTATTTATCACAGTGGTTTCAAACTACAAATTCTAAAATTTTCCTTTTCTCTAGTTAATGCTCATTTTCGGTAGATTTATTCAAAGAGGTTGTATCTAAAAATAGCCTATGAGGTAATGGGTCAAAGGGCCAGGACTGTACTGTCTTACGAAAGATCATAGAATCAAAATGATCATATATCCTAATGTATCCCAATTGCTATTATTCACATATAATCTAGCATGCAACAACTTAGGATTACTTTGTACAACAAATCATCAGTTTTTAACATACAACAATTATAGTCCTGGATTGTGTACCATTGCCTTTGTAATGGTATATACATACAGATGTGTCAATTTAAACATTTTCAAGAATCCCTCCTTTATTTCTCTTACGAACCATATATTGAGACCACTCTTTAGCATCATCTCGTAGAGACGATTCTGAAGAGTGGTCACAGTACAGGGTTTGGTGAAGAAATGACGATTTTAGTATTTGGGTACTGACCTTTATCTATCTATAGCTCTATACATATGTCAGTTTTTGGACTAACTTGAACAGATGCTTGAGTTATAGACAAAGGTTAACCCTTTCCCTCATATAAATACCTTTTCATAGTGTAGACCCATGAGACAGTTACTATAGGAGCTGTCTAATACGGGTCTGCCCTATTTGCCATTATAATGCAGAAACTCTACAACAGATCCAACTTTAGAATGATTCAACTAATTAATATTCATACTGATTGCATGCACATTTCCATATTCAGTCAAAGTTAAATCCTTTGAATGCATAAAACAAGTTAATTGGAAATCAGCAACCATCTGATTTGGATCTGTTTCCAAAGGTGTTAAGAGACATCTCTGTCAGGTACAGTGTTAAATGATTTTCTTACATTGGTACATAAAACAAGTGAATGCATTGCTATGATAAATAATATAGATTCAGATCTAAAATATTATATAATCCTTTACCTGATAGAGGCACCTTTTAACCCTTTCCCTGTTCTACATTTATTCCATATTTCAATACCTTTTGAATATTCATGGACAAAATAGTTATAATGAAAGGCAGAAGGTGAAACATAGTTTACATTGTAGCAATTTTAGAAAGAAAAGGAACAAGACTTTCATATTCCACTAGCAAACAGAGCAGACCCTTATCAGACGGCTCCTATAGGAGCTATCTGATCTGGGTCTACTCTGTTTGCACATGCATGAAAAGGCATTTATATGAAGGAATTAAGGGTTACGCCAAAAATACGCCATTCTATGGGTCTACTCCATTTGAAAAGTGTCACAAGGTGCCTCTATCAGGAAAAGGGTCAACCCTTACAGTGTGGTACACAAGTCACTAATGTCCTTTGCAAACAGTGTAGACCAAGATGAGAAGGCTCCTAGGAGCCCTCTCATCAGGGCCTGCACTGTTTGTCATGTTACACATCTCTTTAAAAAAAATCCCTAAATATTCACCATAAGCTTGACCTGCTTGAATTTTGGAATAGTCCATTTGAAAATTCAGCATTGTAAGGGTTAAGTAGGTTTTACTGCATACACAGCACCTATTCTCTATCTCACACTGATGTAGCAAAGCAGCAAAAATATGAGACACAACCAGCCCCAGAGAGTCGGCCTACAGCACCACCAGACAGTTCTAAAATGCCAAATCTGATCAAAATAGGGGAAAATTCTGCCTAGAATCTTCAGACATAAGTGATAGATTTTCTAGACGAAGGTAAATAATGCGAAACTTATTGATACCGTATATACGGGATACAAAAAAGCAGCGTCAAGGCAAAATTAGGTAGGCGGGTGGAGAATTTTTATACTTCCAATCCTTTGCATGCTAGCAGCAAATTTGTGATTACCTAAGCAAACAGCATGCATTGAGACAAGTAACTTGTCATCTCATCAGGATCCAACAGTTTGACACTCTGACTGCAGTTTTGAAGAGATATCGGAGCAACAAATAAATATGCGTACTCAGATACTAAAATCATCATTTCACATCTCCTTGAGACGATTCTAAAGAGTGGTCACAACACAGGGTTTGATGGAAAAATACAGGAGTTATTCTTGAAAATGTTTTAATTTACGCATCTTATCTGGACCCCTGTAAATAAATGAAACAGAGGATTATATTAGACCTTATTGCTGATCCGAGTTTTGACAGAAGACGGCAACATAACCTTTTGACAGAAGGCGGCTACATATGATAACCCTAGAACAACAAATTCAACTTTGAGACAAAAAAAATAAAGGTTGCAGTGTTTACACTATTAGTTACACGGTGTTTCGGCAGGGTGTACAGGTTTGTATGACTGAATTCTGAGGATTTACTCCATTAAAAAAACTTGTTTACTTACAGCATGTGCGATTTCGCACAGCTGTCAATAAAGCCTCAACTCAAAAATGACGCCTGGCGTCACTCAATCTAATGCGCCGATTTGCTTGCGCTGTTCTCGAAATGCAAACAGACCAGTCATGTGACAAACTTGATTCCCGTACACCTCAGTTCAAACGGAGTTTACGTTTTCTTATACCCTATATGTGGGTGGTCTCAGCCAATCATATTCCTAGACTTTATGATGACTGGAAATAAAGTAAAGTATGCAATGTTTTATCAATCAAGGGCACCTAACTCTAGAATTACTGGTTCCATTTCACCAGTGATAAAACTGGATGGAGATCTTACAGCGATACACATATATCTGAACTTGATAGGAATGCATGAAGAGACAATGATACATGAGTGCGAAACTTCTAACTACAGTTAAACTTCAATATCACAAACTTCAAGGGACCATACATATTAGTTTGAGATAACAGGAGTTCAAGTTATCTGATTTCTGATCTGGACAAATTCTTAAGTTCACAACTTAATGTAGGTCTGTAGGCGCTTTCAGCATTACATTAGACCTGTATTAAGCTGTCACATGTGTTTCTAGGTAATTTATGCGTAGTTATACATTTTTAGAGCAATTCTTTATTGTAAGATTTGGAAGGACAGAACTTATAGTTTGAGTTAACCGAAGTTCGAGTTATCCGAGTTCGAGATACTGAAGTTCACCAGTACAAGTGGACATAATTTAAGACCTGGGTCCATGCTTATAAAACTTTTAGTTGAGTCTGAGAACGTTCTCAAGCTTTTGATTGGTCAGATTTGAGCCTTTGGCTCAAATCTGACCAATCAAAAGCTTGAGAACTCAAATCTGACCAATCAAAAGCTTGAGAACGAAACTCAGACTCAACTAAAAGCTTTATAAGCATGGACCCTAATGCTCCAATTTCACTCATAATTACACTTTGCTGAGTTCTTCTGGCTTGATATATTATTTCTAAGAATATGTAAATAAACTAAGGCACCAGAGTATAAAGATGTTAAATTTTCCATTTTTGATAATTCAAGGAATAACCCTTTCCCTGTTCTGTCTTTATTTCCAATTCCAGTACCTACTGAATATTCTTGGACAAAGCGGTTATAATAATATATGTGGAAGGTGGAACATTGTAGCCATTTTAGGAATAGTAAATAAAGCTATCAAATTCCATTGGCAACCAGAGCAGACCATCTCCTATAAAAGCTGTCTGATCTGGGTCTACTCTGTTTGCAAATGCTTGAAAATGCGTTTATATGAAGGAAAGGGTTAACTATCCTTCATATCCTCTCATCAATTAGCATGCAAAAGCTGTATAGTGGTTTAACCCTTTGTCCTAATAGCAAGCCATCTGATCAGGGTCTACTCTGTTTGCAAAGACGTAAAAAACCATGAAGTATATAGACCACTTTTGGCACTTAACCCTTTCCCTGCTAAACAATGACACCATGAATATATATTAGCTGAATCTTTATAATGCCATACATACACATGAATGATTGATGTTGGTAGAAATTGTAGAGTCAGATCTGAGAATGTCATAGCAAATAAGCAGACCCTAATCAGATGGCTCTTACAGGATCTGTCTGATCTGGGTCTACTCTGTTTGCAAAGGCATGAAAAGTTGTTTATATGAGGTAAAGAGTTAATATCCATATGATTATTTCTCACATGAATATTCAACAGGGAATTAATTAAATATGCTAAGAGCTCATCCTAGTTTCTCATACTATGTCTAATGTCAAGCCTAGCAAAAAAAAACCTGGATCCGTCTATTATTGCCATGGGCAACCACAGTACAAATCTCCTAGAATGAAACTTTAACCCTTGCTTTGTCAGATTTAAAACAAGAGATTCTCCACCACTGTGTTCTATAAATTCATCTGTTTACTATTGGAGAGGCATTGTCTCTCAATACAATTATCTATGATAGAGTAGTGCCTATACTGGCATGATGGTGATTCTTTCAAAGAATGCCTGATCATGCTCTTCATTGTTTTAGAATCCTATTGATTTGCTTCCATGATTTCTGGGCAAATTTATTCCTCCTTAACATGATAGCAATGATGATTCCATTCAGCCTTTTGCATGCTAGCAGTCAATTCATTACTCCCTATATAAATAGTTTGGATCCAGATGAGATACTCTGCAATTCTCACCATATCCAGAGGTCCAGATAAAATGTGTAAATTAACCCTTTACTCCATGAATATTCATGTAAGAAGTAATGGTGTCATGAATATTAACCCTTTCCTCCATAACTACGCCTTTCTACGCCTCTGTAAAAGTCACTTAATGAAACCATTGTGATAAATAGAGCATTTGCTCCTATAATGCTCTATTTATCACAATGGTTTCAAACTACAAAATTCTAAAACAAAATACTTTTCTCTAGTAAATGCTTCTTTTGGGTAGATTCATTAAAAGAGGTTGGGTCTAAAAATAGCCTATGGAGGAAAGGGTTAAATACATGTAGATTGATTTATTATAATAGCACATAGACACAGTAAGTTTTGGTCATGGCATAATTATACATAAATAAGACTTTCTACGCCTTTGCAAACAGAGTAGACCCAGATCAGACAGCTCCTGGAGGAGTAGTCTGATCTGGTTCTGCTCTGTTTGCTTACAATATAGTTATGATGCTGCAGTTTCCATCAAGGCCAATAATCCTGTGTTCATATGCCAATATAAAAATGAATCTAATTAATATTCATGACATCATTATTTCTTGCATAAATATTCATGGAGTAAAGGGTTAATACATAGCTTTGTCAATTAGTCTAGAACCAGGTCTAAGATATTCTATAAGCAAATAGAGCAGACTCTGATCAGATGACACCTCCTGCAGGATTTGTCTTATCTGGGTATACTCTTGTTTGCAAATTTGCCTTTTGACATCTTTGCAAAACATAGGACCTGTCTGATCAGGGTCTGCTTTGTTTGCTAATAGAACATCTTAGATTAATCAATTAACTATAATTTACCTGACAGATATTCATGTAAGAAGTATTGACATAATCAATATTTATTATTGAATTATTTTAACCCTTTCCCTGTTCTGTATTTAGGCCACATTTCAATACCTACTGAATATTCATTAACAAAAATAATTATAAAGAAATCTGGAAGGTGGAGCATTGTAGACATTTCAGAAAGTACAGAAACAGATCTATCAAAATCTATTAGCAAACAGAGCAGACCCTGATAAGACGGCTCCTCTAGGAGCCGTCTGATCTGAGTCTACTCTGTTTGCAAAAGTGTGAAAACATGTTTATATGAGGGAAAGGGTTAATACACAATTTTCAAAGGAACGCTTTTTGCTTTGACATGATCTATATCATGTCATAAGCAAGCAGTGGCAGCAGACCCTAATCTGATGGTGCTAGTTCCATCTGATCTGGGTCTACACTGTTTGCAGAGGAAAGAAAAAACATTTATACGAGGGAAAAGATTAATATCTGTAGCAGTTGATAATCTTTGTACTAAAGTCTTATTTGAAATGATAACGATTGCATGTTGAGGGCTTGGTGTAAAACTATTGTAACTCCTTCACTTTGTGAAGGAATTACAATAGTTTTGAACCAAGCCCTCGATGTGCTCTTATGCCACTCCATTACTATCTTAACCCTTTACTCAATAAACTTTGCAAACAGAGTAAAAGTAAAAAAAAGTACCTAGTTATAGTCTACTTTCAGTCCGAATGACCGCTCAGCCGACTGTACATTTACTCCCCTGGTCATTGAGTCATTGGCCTACAATATTGAGCACTGCTAACATATGGCGCAATCATGCAGCCGCAGTACTGGCGAGTGACCCTCACAGGTACCCATTTTTAACCCCTGGGTGGAGAGGATGTGCGGGTGGGAGACACGGAAAAGCGTCTCTGAAATTTCCGTGATGGACCGCCATTTCTCCACCTATAGG
Organism: Azorinus chamasolen; assembly: GCA_963576725.1. Taxonomy (NCBI): domain Eukaryota; kingdom Metazoa; phylum Mollusca; class Bivalvia; order Cardiida; family Solecurtidae; genus Azorinus; species Azorinus chamasolen. The sequence continues at coordinate 45,793,687 of OY755246.1, read as the reverse complement.
AGCTGTCTGATCAGGGTCTGCTCTGTTTGCTTATGATATAATGTAGATATAATTCTATAGTTTCTGCCATGGCCAAACATTAGTGTCTATTGCCAAACGATATTGTAACAATCAATCTAAATAATATTCATGGTTTCACCATTTCTTACATGAATATTCATGGAGTAAAGGGTTAAGTAAAAATATTTACACAATCCCTCTTCCGATAATTATCACAAAACTGGTAGGTGCAAACAGCATTAATCAAATCAAATGACCTGTTTTAAGGTAAATAGTTTCTATAACAACCACGTGAAACCAAAGTCCTCTTTAGAGAGAATGACGCAGATGACAGTTTGATCAAATCACATTTTTTTAACCCATTCCTCCATAGGCTATTTTTAGACCAAACCTCTTTGAATGAATCTATCGAAAAGGAGCATTTACTAAAGAAAAGGAAAATCTTAGAATCATGTAGTATTGAAACCATTGTGATAAATAGAGCATTTGCTCCTATAGGAGCAAATGCTCTATTTATTACAATGGTTTCAAGAAGTGACTATACAGAGGCATAGAAAGGCATATTTATGGAGGAATGGTTAATGATGGGCTATTTTCATTAACGAACAAACAAAGCTACAGAATGATAAGGGTGCCTACCCCTATATTAAAATCTCCGTTTCTCCACCAAAATCTATACTGTGATCACTCTTTAGAATTGTCTCTTCAAGATGAACAAATTCCACTCTTCAAGAGACGATTCTAAAGAGTGGTCACTGTTTATGATTTGGTAAAGAAATAAAGGAGCTATTCTTGGAAATGTTTTAATTTTAAGCATCTTATCTGAACAAACCAAATAGCTTCCAAGAGTTCAACTCCATGACCACTGGGAGGTAAGACAAGTGCAAGACGAGTTATTTCTGTATATAAGCAGGGGAATGTAGACATAGCTTTGTAATTTGTAATCAATAATATCCACCAGAAAAGTAGGGAGATACCGAGCAAACAGATATTGTCTAAATATAGGATAGGTGCTGTGGAAAAGATGATGACGGCGAATAAATATTGATCCCAGTGCTTAGAATCAGACTGAAAATCCTTTTCAATTTAATCGTGAGCAGTTCTTTTTTCACGCAGTGTCACTTGATCCTCAGCTGAAGCAGTGTTTAACTCAGCACTTCACCCTGTGACTTGCCCAGAGATTAATACACAAGGGAGACAATTACTAAATTGGATTGCATCCCTTGCTATCATAATGTCAAAAGAGTTTACAAAAAAAAAATCACAATACAGGCCAAAGGAAATTGACATAGGGAAATCTGTTTGCTACATGAAATGCTTCTGAAGTTCCTTTTCTTACTTTAACTTCAGCATAGATAACGTCTCAGCCAGAACTTGTAATAAATCTGAACCCGTTACCTGTGTTTAATCCTTTACTCCATGAATATTCATGTAAGAAATAATGACATCAATGATCATCAATATTAATTAGATTGTTATATATACCACAATGTCATGCATACAGATTTTTTTGGCTATGGCAGAAACTGTAGAATGATAGAATCACATCTATATCATAAGCAAACAGAGCAGACAGCTCCTGTAGGTCTGGGTCTACTCTGTTTGCAATCTAGGGCATAGAAATGTGTATTTCAATTTCATGGAGTATAAAGGTTAATCCTTTATCTGATGAATATTAAAGTAAGAAATAATGACTATGAATATTAATTAGCCAAATTTTATAACAGCATAATTATCAAAGAATTTGTCCACCTTACCCAGACACTGTACAATCAGATCTTTATTTATCCATAAGCAAACAGAGCAGACACGTAACCCATTCCCTCATATTGACGCCTTTTGACGCCCAACTTTTCTCGCCCATGCAACAGTCACCTGTTGAAACCATTATGATAAATAGAGCATTTGCTCCTATAGGAGCAAATGCTCTATTTATCATAATGGTTTCAAACTATAAAATTCTAAAATTTTACTTTTCTCTAGTTAATGCTCCTTTTCGGTAGATTCGTTCAAAGTGATTGGATCTAAAAATAGCCTATGAGGGAATGGGTTAAATCAGATAGGTCCAACTGTTTACAAAGGCATGAAAAAGCATTTATATAAGGGAAAGGGACAAAAGGGTTTCACAAATCGTATTCAATGTATTTTCACAGGGTGCACAATATCTAAAAAGAGCTTGAAAATGGTAGAGGTGTCATTGACAGGAATGATATCAATATATCATAGTTTCAAGTCAGTTGATCCATTATCTATACTGGTTTCAAAATATCGATACAAAATTAATGGTGGACAAATAAACACCTTTCCACAGGCTTTATCTATTACAGGCTGGTAATTTCTTACATACTTGCAGTGAAATTCTTGATGAGACATATCCTGCAGGTGCTATCTCATTCTTGGTCTGCACTTTTTGCCATGAGAATTTGAGTGTTACTCCAACTACCGGTAACTTGTTTACAGTTAGAAAAATAAAGTTAAACTAGAGCTTGTTTTTAAAGAAAAACACATGTCTCCATCCTGCTCCTGTCTCGAAACTGATTTGATGCATTTTTTATAACGTTTGTTGAGGTGTCTGATCTGGGTCTGCTCTGTATGCAAAAGCACAAAAAACAACATCTCTATGGAGAAAAGGATAAATGTCAAGCAAAAAGGAACAAGAGATGTTTGTAAAACATGTATACCCCCCTAGACCCCCTGACCTTTGATCTAGTGACCTCAACTATAGAGGTCATCTAGCGGTCATGACTAATCACCACAGCAACTTTGAATATCCTAAGCCAAACCACTGATCATTTATTGATCTGAAAACATTTCACATATTAAGGTCATGGTGACCTTGACCTTTGACCTAGTGACCTCAACAACTTTAGGGGTCATCAAGTGGTCACAACCAACTACCACAGCAAGTTTGAAGATCCCGAGCCAAACCATTGAGCAGTAATTAATTGGAAACCATTTCATCAGTTAAGGTCATGATGACCTTGATCTTTAACCTAGTGACCTCAAAATCAATAGGGGTCATCTAGTTGTCATGACCAACCACCACAGCAAGTTTGAAGATCCTAAGCCAAACCCTTGAGCAGTTATTAATCGCAAATCATTTCACCAGTTAAGGTCATGGTGACCTTGACCTTTGACCTAGTGACCTAAAAAATATAAGGGGTTATCTACTGGTCATGACCAACCACCACAGCAAGTTTGAAGATCCTAGGCCAAACCCTTGAGCAGTTATTGATCGCAAACAATTTCATCAGTTAAGGTCATGGTGATCTTGACCTTTGACCTAGTGACCTAAAAAACAATAGGGTTTATCTAGTTGTCATGACCAACCACCTAAGCAAATTTGAAGATCCTAAGCCAAACCCTTGAGCAGTTATTGATCAGAAACAATTTTACAAGTTAAGGTCATGGTGACCTTGACCTTTGACCTAGTGACCTCAAATACAATAGGGGCCATCCAGTTGTCATGACCAACTACCGCAGCAAGTTTGAAGATTCTAAGACAAACCCTTGAGCAGTTATTGATCGGAAACCATTTGACCAGTTAAGAGCATGGTGACCTTGACCTTTGACCTAGTGACCTAAAAAGCAATAGGGGTCATCCAGTGGTCATTACCAACCACCACAGCAAATTTGAAGATCCTAGGCCAAACTATTGAGCAGTTATCGATCGCAAACCATTCCACCCTTTAAGGTCATGGTGACCTTGACCTTTGACCTAGTGACCTAAAAAACTATAGGACTCATCTAGTTGTCATGACCAACCACCTAAGCAAATTTGAAGATCCTAAGCCAAACCCTTGAGCAGTTATTGATCGGAAACCATTTTACCAGTTAAGGTCATGGTGACCTTGACCTTTGACCTAGTGACCTCAAAATCAATAGGGGTCATCCAGTGGTCATGACCAACCACCACAGCAAGCTTGAAGATCCCAAGCCAAACCCTTGAGCAGTTATTGATCGGAAACCATTTAACCATTTAAGGTCATGGTGACCTTGACCTTTGACCTAGTGACCTCAAAATCAATAGGGGTCATCTAGTGGTCATGACCAACCACCACAGCAAGCTTGAAGATCCCAAGCCAAACCCTTGAGCAGTTATTGATCGGAAACTATTTCACCATTTTAGGTCATGGTGACCTTGACCTTTGACCTAGTGACCTCAAAAACAATAGGGGTCATCTACTTGTCATGACCAACCACCACAGCAAGTTTGAAGATTCTAGGCCAAGTCGTTTATTAGTTATCGTTCGGAAACCATCGATCTACCGACCGACCGACAGACCGACCGACCGACCTACCTACCGACCGACCGACCGACCGACCGACCGACCGACATGTGCAAAGCAATATACCCCCATTTTTTCAAAAGGGGGGTATAAAAACATGTACACCTCTTAGAAATTTGTGTCAGACAAAGGACAACACAAAACTAGAGAATTTTGAAGAAAAAAAAAACCAACTTGAAATTCTGCTTTTTACCGTGTCAACACTTAAGTGAATTTCATCTGCAAACAATTGTCATTTGCCTCAATTCTAAGAGCCCATTCTCCTTCCAATTCGGTTCACAGTGGTGACCTAGCTATATATGTATCAAAAGGTTTCAGATCTGATGAAACTCCCAGGAATTCATCTGGATCCAAACTGTTTTCAGCATTTATAATAAATTCATTAAAAGTGTGGAAAAGAGTAAATACTGAGTGCATTTTATTATCACAATGTCCTCGAAACACTCCTAAGGTCTAGCTGTCGAGGAAATACCAGGATTTTATGTCTAGAAGGCTGATTAATTTCATTTTAACTTCTGGGTTCGGTTCCTATGCAAAGCAACCTTTAGCAGTTAGCAAGCTCATCTAACTGTTGCCTGAAAAATTTGTGTCAGATTTACTTTTTTCTTCTGCTTGTCAGTAAGTTGAGTCCTGACGAGACTCTGATTTACTTGTCTCGTCTGTATTTCATCTGGGTCCATGCTTATAAAGCTTTTTAGTTGAGTCTGAGTTCGCTCTCAAGCTTTTGATTGGTCAGATTTGAATTCTCAAGCTTTTGATTGGTCAGATTTGAGCCATAGGCTCAAATCTGACCAATCAAAAACTTGAGAATGAACTCAGACTCAACTAAAAGTTTTATAAGCATGGACCCAGGACACACACTGTTTGCAAAGGCCATCAAGTGATGCTTACAACATGCTACAGTGCAACTTCTATGTTGGATACTTCCCAGTTATGAAACATTTAGCCTTTTCTCTCATGAATATTCATGTAAGAGTTAATGACATCATGAATATTTATGTGCTGAATTTTCATAATAGTACATGAACATAGGATTGATTGACCTTTTGGCTTTGGCAGAAACTAGAATCAGATCTATATATATATAATTATAATATGCAAACAAAATAGATTCTGATGAGATGGCTTCTACAGGAGATTCAGATCTAGGTATTCTCTGTTTGCAAAGGCGTGAAAGGCATCTCTGTAAGAGAAAGAGTTAACCCTTTCTCTCATATAAACGCATTTTCACCCATTTGCAAAGAGTAGACCCATTTAACCCTTTCCCTCATATAAACATGTTTTCATGCATCTGCAAACAGAGTAGACCCAGATCAGATGGCTCCTATATAGGAGCCATCTGATCAGGGTCTTCTCTGTTTGCTAATGCAATTTGAAAGATCTGTTTCTTTACTTTCTAAAATGGCTATAATGTTCCACCTTCCATATTTAATTATAACTATTTTAGCAACGAATATTTGTCGGTACTGATATTTGGGCTAAATATAGAACAGAGACAGAGTTAACCTACAGCACACTATAGGAAATCGGTGACACCATTTCGAGGGTTTGGTGCAAAACTATTCTAACTCCTTCACAAAGTGAAAGAGTTAGAATAGTTTTGCACCAAGCCCTCGATTTGCAATCAGTTTGATGTAAAAGGTTAACCCTTTCCCTGTTGAATAGTGTTCACTATTCTTGTAAGAAATAATGACATCATTAATATCAATAATTAGATTACTTTTTATAATGACATATAAACACATGTACGGCATTTTTGCTCAGGCAGAAACTGCAGAATCAGATCTATATTATACCATAAGCAAACAGAGCAGGCCCTGATCAGATGGCTCCTATAGCAAAACCGTTGAAAAGTTATAACAGTTCAGCTAATAAATATTCATGATGTAATCATTTCTTACATGAATATTGAACAGGGAAAGGGATAGACTATCCACCTTGAAAACTCAGCATACAAACGGTTAACCTTTCCTCTATGAGTATTCATGTAAGAAATAATGACATCATGAATATTCGTTATACTAACTGTTATAATAGCACATGGACAACGGAAAGTTAAAGCAGAAACTATAGAATCATATCTATATTATATCATAAGCAAACGAAGTAGACTCTGATCAGGCAAGCCATCTGATCTGGGTCTACTCAGTTTGCAAAAGACATAAAAAGGCATACTTATAGAGTAAAGGGTTTAAATTGTGATAAACTCAGCAGACTGTAATCAGATGAGATAACGATTTCCTTAGCATTTCATCAGGATCCAAAATAGACATATCTTTTTTGTTTCTTCTCTCAAATGAAATGGTTAAAATCTACCTATAAAAAATAACCCATTTATTCTCATATTATTTAACTCTTTTCTCCATAAATACGCCTTTCTACGCCTCGGCAAAAGTCACTTTATGAAACCATTGTGATAAATAGAGCATTTGCTTCTATAGGAGCAAATGCTCTATTTATCATAATGGTTTCAAACTATAAAAATTCTAACATTTTCCTTTTCTGTAGTAAATGCTCCTTTTGGGTAGATTCATTAAAATAGGTTTTGTCTAAAAATAGCCTATGGAAG